>CM021105.1:157838192-157954135 GCA_007115665.2 Sequoiadendron giganteum
GTTACCTTCCTCTTTAGGGCCTTACCTAGCTTTGATTGAATGTGAAAGGAAAGTAATTAAAGCAATGTCTGAGACCACATATTTGAAACACAAATATGACACAGTCCAAAAAGGGCAAGAGGAACAAAATCATAAACTAAAAAACACTATATTTGAAATGGCATATGACTAGTGTGTAAGAGGTTTCATGATATGATCAAACTTGCCAATAGAGTCTAGGTTATCCATGATAATACATATGCAACTTTACAAGAACACAATAGATCGTATGAGACAATGAAAGAGGTGAAACTGCAAATAAAGGCAAAGAAAGGTAACAATAAAAGTATACTTTAAGAATATCAAGAGCTCATGAAAACACATGACATATTCCATAACATACTCACACAAGAATTTATTGACTTACGTCAGTCACTAAGTATGGATCTATTGAATTTATTCGAGGAAGTAAACTTAAAAGACCAGGATGTATGGAAGCAAGAGATAGTTTAGTATCTACCGATGACCCTTGATGCAATTAAAAATGAAGATAAGGTGCTTGAAGAAACACATGTGCAGCTAGGATAGATCTTTGAACTTGAATATGAAATGAAAGATATCATGCATAATGTAGATACTTATGTAAAGATAAGATATGTTGAACATGAGTCAAAGGTTAACTTATTTATCACATGGGCCAAGTAAGGAGTGACAAGATATCAAATTTCGATAGTCATGGGTGCAACATCATGGAGCATGAGCCTTGAATAGGTCTTAGATGATCAGAAACACTTTCTTGAGATTTATAGATCGTGATGCATCCATTGACAAACTATTAAAGTTTTTATGTTTATATTGATTAAGTTTTAGTTATCAAATGATGCAACTATTTGTGAACGGAGCTATAGCTTGTTGCTTCCCATATAGAAAGGGGAAACGAAGGCCTAGTTTGGATTATTATCATCATCATCAGTAGTAGTATATAAGTTACATTAGTATATCATATTCCATCCATCCACTTTCGTATTTCAAAACTTGTACAATCAATATATATCTTTTGAAGAAATATAATGGAGAAGACTATTCTTAATTAGTGAATTATTTTTCAGTGTTCAACTGTTGTGTTAATTTTCATGCTTATATGTTGCTATGCTTTCTCCAAAGTGGTTCTCTTAAGTTATTAAAATTTATATAATTTTTCAAGACACATTTGTTGTTGTTGTGTAGTTGTCTTGATTGGGTTTTGGTTGGAGTGAATTAAAAATCCTCTCCTGAGATCATAGTAATTTGGGAGAATAACACTGGGATTTATAAAGAAGAGTATAGTAGTTGATAATCATGCACGTTTGTACAAGGTGCAATCATCTCAATTTGCCAACAAGTTATAGTTAAACTAAAGAATAGGATTACCCTTCATACATATCTATCTCCATAATCGTCATCCACCCTCTGACTCCATTCAACCAATAGATTAGGCACTGGTCTAATTAGAAACAACTTTGTACAAAATTTATTCACACATTGGATTCTTGAAACATCTACAGTAGGAACTAGTCATTAGCCTTGCATTTACTTCACACCCATGTGCCATTGTGAGTAGATTGCCTAAATTAGAGATCATATTTAAACCTTCAAATCTAGCTTATCACTCAGTTACACTTGCCTAGGTTTATCAAAGCCTAAATAGTAGGGGGTTATCAATTGTATTCGCCCTATTCAATAGCCAAAAATGTACTAAGAGACTGGCACCATCTTAAGGTTCAAAACCCATGTTTTTGAGACCTAATAGATTGGTGACTCTACTGGGGACCACTTAGGGAAATTATTCAGCCTATCAAAATTCCAGGTTCAATCTAGGCCTCTCATCATGGAGTCATAATCATCCACAATTCAATCACTTGATTGAACAAAATACTCCACTGGGATAAGACAAATCTCATCTAGATCTTAGATTTCCTACTTGTGAAAAAGTAGGTGGTGACTCTATTTTATGACTGATAATTTGAACATCATATCAGAGAGATTAGATCATAGACATCATAGATACACCATATCAACCACAATGGATGGAAGAAGGTCACTACATAAAGGGATTCCAAAGAATAATAATGGTAGGTTAACTGACAAACATGGATCTCCTCCTTCAAAGACTGACACAAATAAAAATGAAGTAGTATATAATCAATCAGATGTCACTTGCAGTGATAAAGGGAAAATATTGAAGCAACCTTTTGCAATGAATAATAGCCCTCTTCACACTAATGAGGGATACCATTAAATGCCACTCACTAAAAAAATTCACAATTTCAAACCAAATCCATAAATGGAAAGTGAAATCCTTGCAGGAGCAGAGGAAACAAGGATCCCAAACTAAAAGGAGTATGACTACATGGTTTGAGTACAATAGGGAGAGGAGACCCAGTATGAATCTATGGATCACACTGCACCTCCTAAGAACTATGACAAAATGACCACTCAAGAATTGGAACATGTGGAAACACAAAGGGAGGATCTTAGGAAAATGGAGCAATTGATAAAAGAAACCCAAGAGATAGATCAACAAATGTCTTAGTTGAATATCCATTCATCAAAACCACCAAGATATCTATCTCCCCACAAGCAAGGAGGAAATATCAATTAACATGGGTCATCTTAGAACATAGGTTCTCCAAGTACTTCAAAATCACCTAAAAACATAACTGGGAAGTCAGAACATAATGTGCCACCATAACATTCACATCCACAAAATACCAACAACTCTTCATAGTATTACCCTCCTCCAGGACAACACTATGTCCCACACTATCAATACCATGTACCACAACAAAATGTATATTCTCAACAAAACATCCAACACAATATACACCAACCTCAATATAAATTCCAATACTGCCCGAATCCGCCATCTCAGAATCCTTATTCAAAAAAAATTACAAACATAAGTAGAAAATTTGACTTGACTAGATATCAAATGTACCCATACCCAATCGATATCAACTAGAGGAATACTGTCCCTAAGTTTATAGGAAGTAATGCAATTACAACAAAGGAACATATCAAAAACTTCAATGCTTTTGTTTAAGACCTAGGAATGGATCAAGAAGATGTCCTTATGAGATTGCTCATGATTTCCTTGACTTAAGAATCAAGGGACTAGTTCAATAGCCTACATGGCATCATCGATAAGCTTAGTTACCTTCTGATGTGTTTCCAAGATTTATCTTCTATTGGATGCATGCAATGCATCACCTAACACCATTTTATTTATAGGATAAATATTTTCCAAATCTACATATCCTTGAGTCATGGGAAGTTGTAGCAGCTATAGAGGAATCATTGGCTAGAATATGATCTTCTTAGATAGAAGGCCTTTCAAAACATCATCATCGAAGGAGGATTATCTGGAGGACCTTTGTGATTCAACTACCTGCTTTGTTCCTTCTTCATTCTTTCTAGCATCTCCACCAAATTCCTCATTTCTTTCTTCTTCCTCAACTTTCCCTTCTTCTGCCTTCTTTTCTTCTTCCTTTTCTTCTTCTACTATCTTCTCTTCTTTTTCTTATTCTTCTTTCTCACTTTCATCCTTGTCCTTTTCTTCTTCAGCTTTATCTTTTTCCTCTACAATATGTTCTAGAGGAGAAACATCATGCATTTCTGTTTCAACATTTTCTTCACTCTGCTTCTCAATCTCTAGAGGCTCACCAACAACATTAATTTATGGAAGAACATCTATTTCTAGAAGAATATTTGTCATTATTTTCCAGAGGTACATTTTCATCACCAGTACTGGAAGGAGTGTCTTCCTTAAATTCTGTAGGGGATTCTTCTCTTGATTTAGGTTTTGAACTGGATGCACCAAGCATACCATACTTCTCATCCATCCTCCTGATGGTGTTTACATTTTCCTTCTTTATCTTCTTGATATACCTCTTATATCTAGTAATTAAAATATTAAATTTTTTCTTCATTCAAAAAACTATAGAGAAAACCTTCTTCAAGGTTTCCAAATCATCTGGAGATAGAGAGGATCCAATTTCCTTATATGCCTTAGCCCTTATTTTCTCTTCCATTTCAATGGCTTCTTATCTTCTTTTCATTAGAGCTTCCCATAATTTATCAAGTACATTATCCTTAACATTATCCCATTTAACTTCCAAAATAATGACATACTGAATGATAGCCATCATTACTATTTTCCTATCCTCTTCACCTACTTGATTAAAAAGGATTTTTGTGGATTGCAACATATTTTCATAATGTAATAAAGTATTTACCAAGGCTTCTAGTCTAAGAGGGCCACCAGGTCTTATCGGAGAAGCATTCTGCTCTACCTAGTCCAAAGAAACCTCTTCCACAACTTTTTCCTTCTTTGATTTTGCCTCATGATAACTAATGTCCTATTCTTCATGTTCCTCTAAGGATGATACATAGTGAACTCTTTTTTGATCCAACAATAGCTTCCTGAGAAGTACCTTCACTGGAGGAAATTCTTACCCTCTTCCTTCTTATCAGTTTAGCAGTCAGGTCTTCCTCCTCTTCCTCTTGATCTTCAGTAATACTGAGGTTCTTTTCCCTTGTAGATTTTTCTTTTATTCCTTGCTTAGAAGGAATTACCAAAGGAACACCTTTTCTCTTACTTGATCTTGTAGTAGGTATGGAAGCGGTTGGGTCTTTTCCTTTGTCAGAAACATTGGGTTCAATCTTTATTGCAGCTGGTCCAGAAGCAGGCTTAGAAGGAGTAATCCTGTTGGATCTCCTTATACCTGACGATTCTCCATAAAAAATTTCTCCCGAAGCCCTTCCTTTTTCTATCTATTAATTAGTGAAACCAAAATTTATAAGTGCCTCATCTGCTATTTTTCTCCTTGCAAGTTTGTTGTACTCCAAATGAACTTCCATGGATTTTATAGCATATGTACCAATTCTGGATTCATTGGCATCTTTTGGAATTTTCAATAAAAGTTGCACATAACCTTCAGCGTCCTCTTCTATAATTTAATATCCTAAAGGTTGAATCTAGATAGTTTGGGATTCAACTGCTTCAACCATGCATTCATTAGAAGAAACATGGAATATGATATCATTCTTGTATTTCTCAACAACTTTCCTCGGGATTCTATCTCTTCCATTCATGTTTTTCTTAAACACAATGAAGAATGTTGTCAGGGAATTATCCTTGTTCTTCAAATCACTGAATTTATGCATATGTATAATAAAAAATTTGATGATAAATCGGTCGGGAAGGGTCCCAAAATATAATTTCATCTTTTCCCCAAAGCCTTATGAGAAAATAGAACAACAAAAAATAATCAATTAACCAAAATTAAAAGGATATTTCTTCTCCTTCGACATCCTCAAATTCTCAAACAGTTGTTTTCAGAGAAGCTCACACAGATCATAGTATACACCATTTGCAACCATGTCATAACTAGTATAGATTGTTGTAGCAGACACAAATTTCTCTTTGTTCATGAAGTAGATTTTGTGTCCAATCATTATTGATGCATATTTCAGAATTGGATTAGCAATAGGCTTTTTTGTAAGCTCCATTTTATCATATGTTGCACTGGTGAGTTCTATCACCACTTCATTTTTCACAACTTTTAACACTAGTACTGATCCGGTATCATAAAGTCATGTAAATTCCTTGATTACTTCCTTAGTTATCAAATGGAGTTTGTCAGTCCACAAGAATTGATCATGCATTCTGATAAGGACTATTTTAGCATAATGATCATCCATAGTGGAACAAAAATTAGGGAAGGAGTTCCATCGATCCATCTTCTTCACCACAATATTTGAATACTCAAACTTTACCATGAATTTATCCCGAGTGAGATCATTTAGTCACATGTCTATCAATTTTATATGATTAAATTCATCAGTCTTAATACTAATGTACATTCTAGTGTCCTCTATAGGCATGGAACCATGAGGAATCTTCAAGAAGGCACCCATAGGGTCGTCCTCAAAATCCTTCATTGAGTATTTCCTCTGGGAGGGTCTAGGTGTTTTTCATGCTTTCACTACTACAAGAGTTGCCATTTTCAACACACAAAGCTCTAATAGTTTTACAAAGAGAATTTTCACAAGCTCACAACAACATAAAATCATAAAATACCTTTTTTCCTTCACAAAAAATTGAAGCTAGGGTTTTCTTTTCAAATCGCCTAAAAACACTCCAAATCACTCTCCACTTTCTTTGAATGCACAAGTGATTAAAATCCCTTTACAATTTCACTTTATAGATCAATGTGATGCCCTAATTCACATTAAATGCAATGGAATTTGAAAAGATGGCAAAAACACTTCAATTGCATTAAAAAACCCTAATATGCTCTACAAAAGAACATGCTTGCATTTTTTCTTCCAGTTTATTTTGCATAACCTTTTTCTATTCATTACTTACAACATATGTTCATGCCAAAAACTGAAATGCCCAAAATAAGGGGGTTCAAATGATATTCAAGTAAAGCTCCCCCTAAGACCATGCTAGGTCTAATTCCTAGAGGAATTATTTGCACCAAATGACAACACAGATGCATCTGAAGATTCTGGATCTTCTTTATTTTTCCATATATTGTTCATCTCTTGCTTAATCTCATCTTTGTCAATCTTCTTCATAGGTTCATTCTTCTTTACAAGAGAAAACTTCTTTCCCTTTTTACTTCTGCATACTCTTGAAATATGTCTAGGTTTGTTGCAATTGTAGCAGAGACCATTTTTAGGATTTATTTAAGGGTAAATGCAAGAAGTTGGGTCCACGAAGAGGGGAAGTTTCAGAAAAAAAAAATTTGACAGAAAACACATACACGTTATTAAAAAATGTGTATGTGTTATGCATCAGGTACCTAAGCCTAGAAAAACGTGTATGTGCTATAAAATGTGTGCGCATTATAACGTTATAATGCGTACACATTTTATAACACGTACAAATCATTTATTTAAAAAATAAATGCATTTTAGAAATGGGTACCCATTTTAAAATGTGTAAGAATTTTGAAATACAAAATGCATACACGTTTTAAAATGGGTACTCGTTTCTAAAAAAACATTTATTGTTTAAATAATCAAACAAATAAAGAACGCATATGCGTTTTGTAACGCATACGCGTTTTTAAAAACACATACACATTATTAAAAATTTGAATCTCCAACCCTCATGTAGCCTTGGTTTTAGGCTCGGGAAAGGCTTGGCAATCCGACCCTTAGCCTTTGACCTACAACTAAAAAACTAAGGTAGATTGAAGAAGAATGTCCAACTTTGGCAATATGGCTGATGGAATTTTTTTATGAAACAATCTATAAAATTAAAACCCATTAGAGAACACGATGTCTAGTTTCCAAATATATAATTTTTATTAAGATTGGATTATGAAAAATAAAATAATTTTTTTTTAGTTTAAGTCCAATTATGTTGTCCATACACATTGATTTTTAAAAACAAGAATTAAGGCCAATAAAAATTCAATTAAAAAATAAATATTCAAAAAAAAATTACAAAAAAAATTCCCCATCAATCTTAATGTTGTTAGTTTTCTTTCCCCAAAAGGAATTAGAAAAATACTTTTATTTGGGTCAAAAAGCGGTTTCCATACACGTGCATGGTATGATAAAAAAACAAGGACTTTTAAAAAGTGGTTTTTTTACATCCCTATCAAAATTTAATTTCTATCATCTGGGTATTTGAGTAAATTACCTATTTGGAAACTAGATTCAAAATTGAAACTTTCATATTCTTGAATTTTTTTAAGATTAATTGTGTAAGTACCTCAAATTTTTAGTCCAAGTGTGACAAATTCTGAAAAACAGCAAAAACACTTCCACTTTTTGAACTTTTTGTGGACCCAACTTCTTGCATCAGCCCTTAACTTCCATTAATCCTTGATCTGCACTAATTTTCTTTATGCCTAAATGTTTTGTAATTATATTAGTAACTAGCAAAGGATTGCTTCACTCTAGCTCCATTAAACCAATTCATCATCTGAGTTCTGCATTCACCAGCTCTATGTCCAATCTTATTACATGCATAACATTGTCTGGAGAAGGAACCGAAAAAAATGATTCATCCTATTTCTTCACTTAGTTGTCTTATGACCAAATTTATTGCATGAAAAATAAACGCCATTGAAATATGGATACCTTTGAGAATTTGGTTGTCTGACAAGTGGTTTTCTTCTTGGATTTCTTGTCTACTTTTCTTTACCTTGAGCCTTTTGATTGTTCACATCTTTTGAGCTTTCACCTACTTCTAACCCCAATCCACCTTTGTCTTTAGATTCTTTATGACCTGCAATTAGTTCATCAATCTTGGTGGAGCTTGTATTAAAAATATCTTCATAGACTTTTACTTATTCTAGATCTGCTCTTAGGTTCACCACTTCTTGTTCAAGCCTAGAGTATTCATCAGACTTTCTTTTCATTGCTGCATTTAAACACTCTTCAATTCTCTTCTTTTCCTCCACTTACATCTATAGCCTGATAACCTCTTCATTTGCTTGTTTTAATTGCTCACTAACTTCTCTATGTCTCTCCTTGAATTTCTTCAATTTCTCTTTCAATTTCTAGATGCTTTCATTTTCTTCATCAAGATTTTCTTTTAGATCTCTGTTTTTATTTTTAGCTTTGTCAAGGCCATCAAGGTTGTCTAGAGTTTTTCTTTATCATTCATTTCACCTTTCGTGTACATATAAGAGTAAGCTTAGGATGTGGGCAACATTCCTTAAGTTGCCTCGCATGTGACATACTCTCATGTCTTCTTCTAATTTAATTCAAATTCTCATAGCAAGGATCTTAGCAACCGCTTTAAAGTGGGGACATATATTGACACTCATGTTTCATTGTGCGATTTTCTTTCTTCCTACAATGCATATTTCATTGGTGGTGTCATTGGGTTTGATTTCATCCATGAGTGTGATATTTCATTGACTTGCACTCTCTTGGAAATATTAAGCATAATTTTCCCTAAGATGAGACCTTGCACGAACTAAGAAAAATCCATTTGAACATTTGGGTATGTGCATGATCATCATGGAAAAAATAGGCCCTTAAGTGGCAATAAAATTCAGAAAATCAGAGTTAGGAAAATTGACATAAAAAATTGAGTAAGTTATCTATATTATTTCAAAAATATGTTAGAATAGAACCTATAGGAAATTGAATTTAGTTTCTAAACTACTAGGTTTATTTTTTTAGAAAAAAAATCTATTTGGTGAAAATTTGAAATTTTAATGCAATAGTACTTAAATTTTAGGGAAAAAATAAGAAGTAGGTGTCTGTCTGACCACCCTAACTACAATAAAATTATAATATATTTTTATAATATTTTAGATATAAGTAGGGGACTCATTTTTGGATGTGATGCATATTTTTTTGTAATTTGTTTCTAAGTAAATAATTAATTATGAATTTTTTATTACAACTTTTAAAAAATATAAAAACTCGTATGTCTGACCACCTTAACTTGGTCAAAAATTCATGAAATTCAATTCTTTTTTTTTTAATCCTATAGTATATGAAGCATATAATCTGCCACATCTTTTGGATTTAAAAAATGTGATACCGTTTGAAAGATATAGATTTTTTTCAATCAGCCTATCAATTAGGACTCTAGTCATAATTCAAATAGAAAATGAATAATAATTATTTATTAAATTCAAAGTAAAGAATAATTTATATTGGTGGAAAGCTGAGAATCTCTTTTAAAAACCCTTTTCGTTTCATCAAATTTGAGTAAAAAAAAAGTCGTCAGCCACATGGGCCATCATATCACTTAGATATTGCAACTTTTTGGCCCATCATGATCCTGCACATACCCATTCCTTTTTCCTTTTGAGTTGCATTTTTGTACCTTATTAAAGTCATGGAGGTATGGATTTGATATGGTCCCCCTGGAGCTCACCTAGTGGACAACTAGCTCCCTCTAGCCCTTGTGAGCATGTGCTTTTGTTTGCATAGTGGATAACGCGTTCCACTTGTAAATGGTTTTTGCACAAATAGCCTAGATCCAATCCAATGCTTTGGATGGCCAGTCGAAGCTTAATCTGTGGTATTTCCTTTCTTGTTTTTATTTTTCTATCCTTGATGGTGTATGTTTGTGATCTAATTGTAGCTTCATATATCATCTGCAAGTGTTCCTTTGTGCCTATGTTGGTTTGTCATAAGATCTCAACCTTGGGGGCTTGTTCATCCCTCTTGATTGTTGCCATCCTATCTTACTAAATTTTTTACATTTGAACCCCTCTTGATTGCATGGTTGGATACTTTAGTGTGAGCTTCAAGCAAGTTCATCTTCTCACTAAAGTGGGGGCTAAATGTAGTGTAGGAACATGCACACCCTTGAATTTTTGCACTTGTTTGGGCCTGCCTTACGTTATCTGTGCTTCTTTATGGCTTAATTAGATCCTATTTTTCATCCACAAGCCTAATAAACTATATATTTTTATGGAAAATCCTCACAAACCTCAAAAGATAAGTCATCATTTAATGTTTCTATTTGTGTGTCCTCATTTGTGGATTCAAAATAAAATGCCACCTAGGGTGTCTTTGTCCTCCATGGGTTTTGGGACCTTCATTTTGAATGTACCTAAAAAGGTCCCTTTTTGGAGTCAGTGCTCTGAGATTTTATCCTTGGGACTAAGACGCCACCTAGGGTATCTTAGTCCTCCTAGGCTTATTTTTGGGGTCCGATTTCAAATTCAGGCGAGATTTAGCCTCCTCTATTTAATGATTTCATATGTCAGCTTGTTGTGGTGTAATTTTAGGATATTAAGCATGAATTAGTATAAATACAAGGTTCCTCCACTCATTTTAACAACAAGCATTCAAGTATTAATTCCTAAGGAAATTTTATGCATTCAAGATCAATTCATCAAGTATTTGGAGCCATCATCAATATTCAAGCATCATGTCAAAGTTTTAGTGCATCGATTCATGTTGTTGAGCCAAGATTGTGGATGTAGCATTGAAGTAGTATTTACAACCATTGTTCACATCAAATCCAAGGATCCAAGATCTACATTCTTCATGGCCACTACATGGTAGATTGCATATTTTCTTCACAAGACAACATCCAAGGTGATATTATTTACATATTTCATGTTTCATGCTTCATTTCATCATTTGGTTTAATTACCTACAACAGAGTTGACCAAGGCAAACCCCCATTTACTAAAAATCAACAATTTTTTCCTCTCTTGTGTGTTTGTATTTGTAGATCTAGGTTGAACACTTGAAGATCATTTAGAGTGCAAGATTGAAAAGTTGTCATCTTCATAGAAACTCACCTACAGTCCAAATCTAAAAGTTTCAGGACCTCAAATCTGGGGAGAAGCAAGTGTAGACCTTGGAGCACATGACCATATTTAGAGTTTTCAGAAATTTAGAATGAGACTAATACGTCATCTTGGGTGTCTTAGTCCCCCACATGGTATTTTTAAGAGATTCTTCAGGATTCTATTCCAACATCTGAAGATTTTGTGTTTGCCTAAAAAAAAAACAACAAGAATAATATGCCTTTCTAGGCATCTTAATCCTCCAAGGCACACTTTGGAAGCTTCTTTACATTTTCTGAATCCTTACACCATATCCAAACTTCCCAGGTACACACATCATATCTCCTTGTTGCATATTTTCATTATTTTCATACCTCATTTATCTTACATAACTAGGGTTTGTAGGTTGAATTTTTATGTCTTTTCCAATATTTTTCTTAGTGGTGAACCCCTAAAATTGAAAGAACCCCCTTCTAGGTCCTCCTCATTGTCAATTGACTCACCTTGTGAGGTTGCTAGTCAATCTAATTAGGAATCCTAGGACATAATTGAATGACCTGGATAGAATAGGTAAGCACCCTTCCTATTTTATCTATGGTTCAAAGTTATTAATTTTTTTTTTTTTGTAACAAATGACACAAATAAAATTAAAATACTCTAAAAAAAGATATTACTTAACAAGGACTAGAGATCACAACTACCTATTTTTTTTCCAATAAATTAGATTATTTTCATCCTCGAGAGTAAATTTATTAGAAACCATAGTTTTGTAATAAATCACTTATTTCTACTCAAATTCGTTTTAAATTTAAATTGTGGATGTCTCATTGAATTCCTAAAAATAGTTTAGAAATTAGGAAAAAAATTGCTCAAATCCAAGAGAATGTTCTTCCCAAAAAAATTGGCAAAAAAATTAAGTCTATGATAAATCATTTAGGTTTGCTCCAAATTCTTTGAAATTTTTATTATAGGTACCTCCATATATTATTTAAAATTATTGGGATTATGGAGCCTTGCAGTATGAGCATGAAGTATGGATGGATTGTGTTGGTTGTTCCTATGTTTTCATTGATGTCAACATGGCGATAATTATATGAGAAGTCTACTTGGTTTATCGAAAGCTATTCTCTATCAGTAATGCCCTTTTGTGATAAGATAGTGTGTTGGTATTTGAGTCTAGAATTCATTGGAAGATTTGATGAATCTAATCTCTTAACCATGTTTTCATGACTCATTCAGATAGCTATATCTTGGATCTTGAGAAGGTTTTGGTTGTGAGCAGAAAGTTATCTCTGATAGAGTTCAACTCTATATTTTACTGTTGTTCCTTGCTTGGCATATTGTGTGGGAGACTGTATTTTCTTAAGGTGAGCATTCCTATGTTGCAGCTTTGTTGGTAGTATGATGGGAAATTAATGTGTTCTCCAATCTAGAAGGTGTTTGATTTGAGGTTTTTTTTTTTCATTTTGATAATTGTGTTCTAGTCTTGGTCGACTTAGCATATGCAATAAATTATGAAGACTAGTTATTCTATATGAATGTTAGCTGACTAGGTATAATGCACTACATGGATTAAATGTTTAAATCATATATGGTGCTGAAAAAGAGAGTTTCAATTATTTTGTTTTCATCTAATTAGGTTGACCTAATTGATGAATAAGATATACTTGTATACATATATAAGATGTTTTGAAATGGATGGATATAACAAGAGTGTGTGAGTGTGTGTGTGTAAGAAGGGAAAGTAAGAAGTGGGTGTAGAAGAATGCTCTGAGCCTAAATGCTTTATTAGTTGTGGATTAGTGCAGATTTGTTGAGTGACTTTTGTGTGAGGTAATACTTCATAATTTGAGCTTTATTGGAACTAAACCCTACACATTGAAGGTTTATCCTATCAGTTCAATCTTTTGGCAGTGAGCCACTATCTTTGTATCTTGGTGGTTAGCCATATTTTGTATTCAAGCACTGAGCCTTTTTAAGGACAGTGAGTCTTCGCAACGAGCCTTGTAATATTTTGTATTATATATAATATATTTTGAGTTAACCCTCATCATGGTTTTTCCCTTTTTGGGTTTTCCACGTAAAAAACCTATTGTTCATGTGTATGGTTGCATTGATCTATTTATATATTCTCTTTTTTATTTAGTCAAAATTGTGATAATGAGTAGATGGATTTTATTTTGGTTTAATGGAATACTGATTCACACCCCCCCTCTTAATATTCTGGATGTTCAACAAAAATAACTTTCAAAATAAGGAAAAAAATCATCCAAATTTGAGAGATATGCTATTCCCAATAGAAACTCAAATTTTACCATAAGTTTCTTAATTTAGCTCCAATTTCTCTTAAATTTTTACAATAGATGTCTTAATATATTTTTGAAAACCCTTTAAAAATGAAGAAAAAATTACAAAATTTTAAGAGATATGCACTTAAAAAATGATCTTAAAAATTAAAAAATGATTGGCTTCATGATGCTATGATTGTGCTTTGATACCACTTGTTATGAAATACCATGCATTATAGAAGTTATAATGTGAATTAAACTACAAATAATTGATAATAATATGCCACTTTAAGGGGAAAAATGATAATCAACTTCGAGGGGCATATGTGCAATAGTCTTCGATAAGAACTCAACAATCAACATGATGATAATAACTAACTTCTATTTTCCATATATACCATACTTATGCTAGGTATATTTCCCATCCCAACTTACATAACAACAAATAGTCTCTAGTCTGATGTAAATAAGTAAATAAAAATGGCGATATGTAAGTGATATGATGGCCCATGTGGCTTACGACTTTTTTTTTACCCAAAATTGATGAAACGAAAAGGGATTTTAAAGGAGATTCTCAACTTTCCCCCAATATAAATTATGCATTACTTTTAATTTAATAATTAATTATTATTCATTTTTTATTTGAATTATGACTAAAGTCCTGATTGATAGGTTGATTGAAAAACATCTATAGCTTTCAAATGGTATCACATTTTTTAGATTCTTCACATAATATAGGATTAAAAAATAAATTTAATTTCATTATTTTTTGACCAAGTTAAGGTGGTCAGACATACAAGTTTTTATATTTTTAAGAGTTGTAATAAAAAAATCATAATTAATTATTTACTTGGAAAAAAATTACAAAAAAATATATATCACATTAGGACATGAGTCCTCTACTTATATATAAAATATTATCATTTTATTGTGCTTAGGTTGGTCAAACATACACTTCTTTTTTTTCCCTAAAATTTAAGTTCTACTACATTGAAATTTCAAAATTTTATCAAATAGATTTTTAAAAAAAATAAACCTATTAGTTGAGAAAATACATTCAGTTTGCTACAGATTCTATTCTTACATATTTTTAAAATAATATAGATAAATTATTCAGTTTTTTACGTCAAGTTGCCTAACTCTGATTTTCTGAATTTTCATCACTACTTAAGGGCCTATTTTTTCCATGATGATCCTACACATACCCATATACTAATGATAATATAAATTTATTAAGAGTTAAGGTAGCCACAAGATGACTGTTCATAACCTGATAGATACTATAGGGTTAGGGGCTTAACATTTTATCTTATTGCCCTATGAAGTCTAATGCATTCTATAAACTATACGAGAATAAAGATTACCCAAGAATGGGTATTCTTACAATGTTTATATCAAAACCACGTAAAGAAACCTAAAGCTATACAAAATTGGTTTTCATATATTTGTGAGGGGATTGTTCTTACTGTATTTATTATCATAGGACTATGATGTAGGAAATATTTTTAATATATAAGAATTTGTTAATTTTGATAGAACTTATCGTTTGGATATTGAGGGGTATGTGCAGGATCATGATGGGCCAAAAAGTGGCGATATGTAAGTGATATGATGGCCCATGTGGCTGACGACTTTTTTTTACCCAAAATTGATGAAACGAAAAGGGTTTTTAGAGGATATTCTCAGCTTTCCACCAATATAAATTATGCTTTACTTTTAATTTAATAAAAATTATTATTCATTTTCTATTAGAACTATGAATAAAGTCCTGATTGATAGGTTGATTGAAAAAAATCTATAGCTTTCAAACGATATCACATTTTTTGAATCCAAAACATGCGTCACATTCTATGATTCACATACTATAGGATTAAAAAAAAAAAAATGAATTTCATGAATTTTTCACGAAGTTAAGGTGGTTAGAGAGACAAACTTTTATATTTTTTAAAATTTGTAATAAAAAATTCATAATTAATTATTTACTTGGAAAAAAATTATAAAAAAATATGTATCACATCGGGACATGAGTCCTATAATTATATATAAAAGATTATAAAAAAATATTGTCATTTTATTGTGGTTAGGGTGGTCACACAGGCACCTACTTCTTATTTTTACCCTAAAATTTAAGTACTACTCCATTGAAATTTCAAATTTTCACCAAATAGATTTTTTTATTTTAAATAAAGGTCTTGTAGTTTAGAAACTAAATTCAAATAGCTACAGATTCTATTTTTACATTTTTTTGAAATAATATAGATAACCTATTCAAAATTGTACATCAAGTTGTCTAACTCTGATTTATTGACTTTTTATTGCCACGTAAGGGCCTATTTTTTCCATGATGATCTTGCACATACCCTGAGACGCACACTAAATTTTTTTTTTTAACTCTATTTTTTATGTGATGTTGTGAGTTTTTCATGTTTTATTTTCTTATATCAGTTGAATTTTCTTTGATAATTGGATGGATAATGTTTGAATGGTTTAATAGAATATTGATTCACTCCCCCCCTCTTAGTATTCCAAGTGTTCAACACATAATCCTTATAATAAATAAAAAATTAAGTGTGGATATTGTGGGAACTAAAGATATTTAATAAAAGATTATATTAATTATCAAATTGATCAAGTAGCTTATTCTTCATCATTATATTTCCTTAGTTGATCATGTATTTCTAGCACATTTAGAAACATCATATAGTCTCACTCAAACATTTTGTGAGACATCACCTCATTTTGGGATGAACAATGTATCCATGTGGCTTGCATTGAGATATCATCTCCTTTATCACCTATTACTACATTTGAATCCATTGATATCTCCATGACATGTAGTGATTCTTTTCACTATGACATTAAATTTAAATTTCTATATCCAACAAATTGGTATGCATTTCTACCCAACATGTCATCCTTTTTTGTAGATTTTTGTATTATATATTTGGAAGATGTAGTTGAGGACATTTATCCTCTATTTGATGATAGTCACACCAATTTTCTTGTCACTTTATATGTACATCTTTGGATTTTTCCCTTACCTTCCACACGTCATCTTCTATAGTGAAGTATTTTACAAATATTCATACATTCACATACTTACCTCTTTCATAATCTACTTTTACATTCTCTATAGTAGTATCAAATTTGTATTGGTCTAGTTGTCACCATACATAAATGGATCATATATTTTAATCCTATATGGTACCTAATTCATCTTATGGATATTTATCACAATTTTAAGCATTGTCTTGAATATCTTTGAGGATCATTTGAAGATATCATCATGGAAATCATCTACAAATTTGGATCATATGTATAATTTAGAGACATTCATCTTGCTTTCTATATATTCCTATATAGAAAGGGAAGATCGCTTGCATGATTTTATGTTTCTATTTTCCCAAGGTGAATTTTTTTTTTCAACATTCATGGATTTTTTTGGATAGATAGTATTAATCATTTACATGTACTAGAAGATAAATTTTGTTGGGAGGTTGCATGGTTTCTCTTCTCACATTAGTTTTGGGAGGGCGTATTTCTTCAAATGATTTTTTTTGCTTATTATGTTCTCATGGGTCACATAGATCATCCATGTTTTCTCTATTATTGGGGGAAATATCTACTAAAAATTGTGCTAGAAGTAGTACTCATGGGGGGGGGTTTATTGTAGCTTCTCATTCTATCTCATATCTTTCCCTTTGCTTCAATTCTCTTCTGGAGAGGGGTTTGATCTTACAATTTCTTCTCCTTTTTTTCATTAATGATAAATTTGTACATGGGTACCTATCTTATCCTAGTAGATGAGATCCATCATTATTTTATTTATCTTCTCTAAGTTGCACTTAAGGGGGGTATTAGTGTAAACAAGGTCATTTGATATTTAGTTAGCATATCACCTCTTCTAGCTTGACCCATTCATAATTTTTTGCCTCCACATAGGTATTTTTTATATTTTGTTTCATTTCATGTTTTTGATACACATGTGATCACCTTTTGAGATAAATATTTAATGTGCACTTGACACATGCTCAAAGACTTGTCATATGAGAAAACATTTATTGTACATTTAGAGGGTATGTTAGTTATTCAATCCTAAGCTCCTACCTCAACTACCTTATGTTTATATTGAAGAATCTAATTGTAAATATTAGATACTCCATTTATTGTTATAAACATGTTTTTATGTTTATTGTTCACTTTTTTAGGATATCATCATATTGTGCTTTTAGATCTTGGCTTCTCCAACAATAATAACAAAATTATGAAAGAAACAAAAAAATAGTTATTTCTTCTATGAACATGAAGGATTTAGGGGCTACAAAATAATTGGTTAACTTGGATATTAGTAAGGATTGAGATGTAGTGAACATTTTTTTAGGAAAAATATGTATGTTGAAATAAATTTATAAAGTTTTGTGATGCATGACTATACACCAACTAGTATTTGATCACTTATTAATACTAGGATATCATTTGATAAATGTCCTAATAAAATAATAGTTCAAATGATATGTTTATTTTCTATTATTACCATTTTCATTTCATGAAATGACTTACACAATAGAAGATATAATATGAAATTTATTGCAAACAATTGATAATAATATGCCACCTCGAGGGAGAAAACTCCCAATCCACTTCGATGGAGATACCTCCAATAGTCCAATAAAAACTTAATAATCAACATGATGATAATAACTAACCTATATCTCCTATATATATAATATTTATGTTAGCAATATCACATATATTCCTAAGAAAACAACATATAGGCCTTAGGTCAACCTAAATAACTAAATAATAATATAATAATAATAATTTCAATTTATTAAGAGTTAAGGTAGCCACAAGCTATAGGGTCAGGAGCATGCATTGCCCCATCTTTACAAAGTAATTTCACTCAATGCAATAACTTTTTCTTTTCCTTCTTCTCTATCTAATTTTTCTACTTATACTTATTCTTTTTCTACTACTTATTCGTGTTCTTGTTCTTTTTCTTTTTTGTTTCTTTTTTCTATTGCTCTTGTTCTACTTTCCATTCTTGTTATTATTATTTATTTATATATTTTTTGTGAATAAGTTCTAGAAAAATAATTTTGTAATAACGAAAAAGTAAACAAGGACTTGAGATCACAACTACATAAAAAAAATCTAAGAAATTAGCTTATTTTCATCCTTCAGAGTGAGTTTATTAGAAAAAATAATTCTATAATAAATCACTTATTTCTACTCAAATCCCTTTGAAGTTCATATTTTAGATGTCTCGTTGAATTCCTAAAAATAGTTTAGAAATTAGGAAAAAAATTGCCCAAATCCAAGAGAATGTTCTTCCCAAAAAATTTGGCAAAAACATTAAGTCTACAATAAATCATTTAGTTTTGCTCCAAATTATTTGAAATTTTTATTATAGGTACTTCCATATATTATTTAAAATAACTTTCAAAATAAGAAAAAAATTCATCCAAATTTGACAGATATGTTATTCCCAATAGAAACTCAAATTTTACCATAAATTTCTTAATTTGGCTCCAATTTCTCATGAATTTTTACCATAGATGTCTTGATATATTCTTGAAAACCCCTTCAAAAATGAAGAAAAAATTATAAAAATATGAGAGATATGCACTTAAAAAATTGATCTTCAAAATTGAAAAAATAATTGGCTTCATGATGTTATGGTTGTGCTTTGATACCACTTGTTATGACATAACTTGCATTATAGAAGATATAATTTGAAGTAAACTACAAATAATTGATACTAACATGCCACTTTAAGGGGAAAAATCCTAATAAACTTCGAGGGAGATACGTGCAATAGCCTTCGATAAAAACTCAATAGTCAACATGATGATAATAACTAACTTCTACTTTCTATATATACCATACTTATCCTAAGGATATCGCCCATGCGAACTTAGATAACAACAAATAGGCTCTAGTGTGATGTAAATAAGTAAATAATAATATACTAATGATAATACAAATTAATTAAGAGTTAAGGTAGCCACAAGATGAATCCCCATAACCCAATAGATACTATAGGGTTAGGGGCTTCACATTTTATGTTATTACCCTATGAAGTCTAATGCATTCTATAAACTATACAGGAATGAAGATTACCCAAGAATGGGCATTCTTACAATGTTTATGTCAAAACACATAAAGAAACTTAGAGTTATACAAAATTGGTTTTCATATATTTGTGAGGGGCTTCTTCTTATTGTATTTCTTATCATAGGACTATGATGTAAGAAATATTCTTAATATACTAGAATTTGTTAATTTTGATTGGACTAATAATTTGGATACTAAGATGCACAATAAAAATTGTGTTTTAACTCTATTTGGTGTAGATGTTAGTTAGCTAAGTAACATATGACAATTTTTCTATCCATTATAGAAGTAGGGTACACAAGTATACCACATTTATACAAAGACGTAATTTGGTTGTATAAATTTTGTTTAGTTATTGCTTGAGTTGAAATAGGTTAGTTATAGATGTGATAGTTAGAGTGTCAATTGTTTGGTAAAAAATCTAATTTAACATACTCATACAAATAATATTGATGTTTAGTATTAATTTATCTATAAGATGGTGGAGGTTGGCTAAGTCATAATACAAAAGGTTGATAATTTGAATCAATGTTGTACATTCTCTCACTAAGTCAATGAATATGGACAAGTTTAGTTTTTGGAGTAGTTTCTATAGGTTTAGTTGTAGTTGTTTACATGTGTCTAGTTTACAAACATCATGGAATGGGGGAAGTTAGATCTCCAAATAGAAGAAGAGATTATTTAGTATTTATTTACTCTCTAAGATACTTGGTTTATTGTATAAAAATAATTTAATGAGGAGGTTACCAAGAATCAATTATGATTTTGAATTGAAAGGTCTTACATATTTGATGTTATGATAAGACAATCAATGTCATCATAGAGTGCTTACTCATACAAAAAATATTGATGTTTAGTATTACTTTATCTATAAGATGGTGGAGGTTGGCTAAGTCATAATACAAAAGGTTGATAATTTGAATCAATGTTGTACATTCTCTCACTAAGTCAATGAATATGGACAAGTTTAGTTTTTGGAGTAATTTCTATATGTTTAGTTGTAGTTGTTTACATGTGTCTAGTTTACAAACATCGGAATGGGGGAAATTAGATTTTCAAATGGGCGAAGAGATTATTTAGTATTTATTTACTCTCTAAGATACTTGGTTTATTGTATAAAAATAATTTAATGGGGAGGTCACCAAGAATCAATTATGATTTTGAATTGAAAGATCTTACATATTTGATGTTATGATAAGACAATCAATGTCATCATAGAGTACTTTTATTGGAATCTTGATCAATTTAACTATTACATGATAAACCTTGACTTACATGATGCATAATCAATACATAAGATGTCGAAAAAAGAGTTACATAGCATTCTACGATACATGACCATGACTCTAAGAATATTAGATTTTTACTTCAGTGACTCATAAATTGACTCAATCCATTACATTAACATTTTCTTAAAAAAAAAATTGTTCCTTCTGATCTGTATTAAGGATGAAATTTCCCAAGTACCCACCCACTTACCTTCCCTTTTGCATGGAATACATAAAGTCTCGAGCCTTTGGAAATTACATGAAATCAAAATAAATGATGTTGTTTAAATATCGATGCAGACATGTCGATATAGACGAGCTGCACATTCTTTTGACTATTCTTTGAGTGGTAGCTCAGAAGGTTATTTTCGATTCGACATCATGATTTGACTAGTGGGGGCAAGAGAATAACATGGAGGAATCTTGCCCATCTTCCTTATCACTTCGCCTGCGGAATACAGGCTTCTGTGGAAGTCAAGAGTCCATTGAAAATACATGAGAACAAGATTCATTGAAAATTAAGATGAGAACAAGATTTTTCGGACTATTCTTCAAGCCGTAGCTCACAAGGCAAGGGAATAGCACGGAGGATTCTTGCCCAACTTCCTCAGCCCGGCATGCATATGGTACATTCGAAATATGATGACTACCTCACCACAAAATCAGTGAAGTATGAATGGTGTCGATTTATTTCATTCCTAGATTTTTTTCCTTTTATGTTGGAATAAACTATATCCCGCATAAACATTTTGGTTTAATTAACTGTAAATAACTAATAATAAATAGTTTATTAGGGCTAGATATGTTGATTGACTGCAATATTAGTAATATATGTAGTAAAGGAAAGACAATATTGGTTGCAATTTTATCATTTTTATATAGGTTTTTAATTTTGTTATATATTTTATAATATGGATGTTAAAAACTTTAATAAGGATGGCGAGTCTAGTAATAGAAATTGTATTCATTATAGGTGTTTTACTGAGATTCATATTAATTTTAGGTGTTTTCTTTAGTATTTGTTTCTTGTTTAGTTTTTCTTGATAAGTAGTTTAGTCTTTATCTATTTGTGTTTTCCCTTTCCTAAATAATCTTACCTCCTGAATAGACCTTGTTCACATTTCTCATATGATATTTATCTTTTCCCACCTACCATTTAATGTTTGTTTGTTCCCTTCTATAGATACCAAATTTATCCTATTGTTCCTCTTATATATCATACTTTGTAGATCATAAAATTATGAAATCATGAGCATCCATCTCTCATTGATTCTCTTAAACTTCCCTTAAATCTTAAATGTAATTTTACAAAAGTCAAATGCATCTCATATGTTTGACATTTTCTTATTTGACCACCAAAATATAACACAAAGGCTTTTAATAATTCCTTACTATATTTCCACCATTACCTTGCCTAATTTTTTCCTAGAAATCTATAAATGATCTCTAATATCTCCTATTTCTACCTATCCACAATCACAATCAAGATTCTTCCCTGAATGTTATCATTTTTCTATCAGCTTGGAGTTTTAGGGTATTACTGAAATTTATTCTAGAACTTGTTTAATCTCCAATATTTTCACAAAAAAAATATAGTTCATAAATTACATAATTTATAAGTGAAATGTATAATGTCTAATGTAGAACTTAATAGTTAGGGAATTAGATAAATTTATTCAGGAATTCTTTCAATCTAGAGCACATAAAATCGGTCTTATTTTTTACCTAAAAATATAGCATAAAATTAAGTATTCTCGCAGAGATTTTTTGAGTTTCACTAATTATTTTAATAAACTATTCAACATAAGTTAACTAAGATAATATATAAGTATAAACATTTTTAATATTTTTTATTAATATATATTTTTTATTATTTTTTTAAAGAAAACACATCCTAAAAATTCAAATTAGAGTATGTTTCGACAAAATTTTGAGAAAATTATCAAACAATTTTTTATGTGTAGATTGAAATGTGAAATAATCCAACACAATTTTTCTTAAATTTATATGAATTGATAAAAAATAGAACATATCTATTTTTGAGAAAAAAGAAGATAAAAAACACGAAAATTAAATATGTAAACCTTAATATATTTGGAATTCATAAAAAGATGGTTGAAAAGCTACAAACTTGGAATTTCAATGGTTATATTCATAATAATATCTTAATTTTTTTGAACCTAATAGAGAGAGCACTTAATATTTTTGTGCATTTTGATACGAATTTTTAAAACCATATATGAGAAACAAATAAGCATGTTGAAATATTAGTATTAGATATTCAAGCTAATTCAAGCCTAAGATTTGGTAATTCCTAAGAAAAGGGGAACTAAATGGATACACGTTATGTGGTGTAATATGCACAATTTATATAATTGGAGTGCATTATATTTCATATAGAATAATAGATATGGAAAGGAAAATGGTTACATAGTATCATCCCACAACTTTATCTTTTAATTTATTATACACATATGTTTTTGATTAAATAAGCAAGGGAAAGGGCCTCTGAACATGGACAAAAAAAAAGAATAGTCTAGATGACCAGTAGAATAGAAACAATAAAACATCAAGAGAAAAATATGGACTAAATCCAAACACCAGAACAAAGACCCAACATTGGCCAAAGTAACAAAAGGCCCAATGACCGAGAAACCATCATTTCTAGGAGAGCATTAAGATTCTAATAACACAACAAAAAAGTTAACAATAATAAATGTAAGCGCATGCAAACCCAATAAGAACAAAGGAATGCATGCCAAAAACTAGAGAAACAAAAAGCCTAAACTACTTTTTGGGACTACAAATCAAGTCCCATTCCATGATGAGTTGCTCTAGCTCCTTGCTCCACTGCTCCATCTACTCAGCTATTTTGTCCTCTACCTACATCACTACTTCATGTGAGTAATTCTTCCTCCTACGAACTTTCGTAACATTAGCCATACCATTAACCATTCCAAATATTGCCCTTCTCATAATACTTAGAGTGATAGAAGTCAACCTATTATATGCCTTGTCCATTCTGTTAAATTTATTTTAAAGCTCATAGAACTGAGTCACATAAAACTAAAAGGACTTGTTATCCTACTACATTTACTCTTCATGGTCATCCTTTTCTTGCCCGCCCACATCTTTTGTGGATTTCATTATTACCTATTTGAAATCTTTTTCTATCTATTTTTTACCTTCATCCTCTGTATCCTTTGAATCTTGCACCACCTCTTGAAAAAATTCCTCATCCTCTTCTTATTATTTGATGCTAATGGAGTCCTCCAACTCCTCACCATAGAAATTTCCTTCTTACTTAGGTCTAGGAGAGCCTCTTCATCTAAGGGTTTGTCTTTAGGCTTTTTAAAGCACAATTTTTTCCTCTAGCAGACTGACCTTCCAACCTTCCAACCTCCTCTCACCTTTTCCACTACTTGAATCATCCAAATTGCCATGTTCTTCCTCATCTTGTATTTTAATTATCTTTCTTCATCATTTTAAGTTCAAAATTTTCATGGCTTTTTCTCTTATCACCCATAGGATTACCAGGAGGCTCATCCACATGCATATATTTAGCACATGCAAATGATTACTTTTTTATTTCAATGAACAATGTGCAATTGATTAAAAAAATGAACACCTTTTATGTTTCTAGAATATATAATACATTAGAAGAACTTTATTTTTTTATTTTTTCTTATATTGATCTCTAGTGAATCAATTTTGTTTTAGAAATTATGTTTCATCTTTTGAAATTTGAGTGTTATTTTAATATCTTTGATGTTCCTCACATGCATATAATATTTTTATTAGATATTTTTTCATCTAATTATCACCAAATTTGATTTACAAATACCCATTAGGCTCATCTACAAGGTGATTTGATTAGTTTTCCAAAATTGTCTTTGTAGTGGAGTAAAATATATCCATTTTTCACACTTAATTTGGGAATGAATAATTAATAATAAAATGGACATAATTGTGCCTTATTTTTAGTGTTATAAAGTGTACATTTACACTTTCACACTAATCTAGGGCTTCATTAATTGATTGATGTTAAATTTTCCCCTTTAATTAAAATCCAAGTCTAATTAATTGTAATTTATGAGGGATAAAATCTGGCATTCATAGATTATATAAACATAATGTTTAGCATTGAGCAATGTGTGACCTAGGTAAGTGACCTAGGACCCATTAACCATAGGGTGAATGGGTCCTTAGTTAAGCCTAGGACCTAAATTCAAACTACAATTTTGATGATATTTTAATGATTTCAAATCCACAATTCAATGTCGGGTTGTGATATTTGAATTTTGGGAATTAATCTTAAGATATGTGTAAATAAGAGGTCAATTTAGTAAGTTTCACCTAGAAAATTGAAGTTATCATAACAGTAATTTTACAAGAGCATTGATAGAGCATTCACAAGCATTTTCAAGGTATTCAGGGGTAGAATGATTGAAGATTATTGTAGCAATCAAGATTCCTTTCATCATTCCAAAGATTTATTGCATCATGCATGTTGTTTGAGATAATATGGTGATGTAGAGTTCAAGATCTATTCAAGTATTCAAATACGTTGTTTCAAATCAAGTTTCATGATCAAGATCCACATCCATTGAAGCTAATTCATGCAAGTTGCAGATTTATAATCCAAGGTTCAAATAATGTTTGGTGATTTGTGACATTGTTGTTCATTCATCATTCTTCCCTTCATGTTTCATTATTTAATTTCAATTTTCAATTACAAAAATGGGGTTTGACCAAGGAAAATGCCCATCCACCTAACAAACAACATTTTTATCTCTTTTATGTGTGATTTTAGATTTTAGGTGAAAGATCCTTTGAAGAGAAAAGTTGAAGAAATTTGTAAAATTCGCAAGAAAAGTTGTTATTTCACAAAAACTCTTCTACACAAATTTATTTTGTGTTGTTTGATAATGAGAATCGAGAATTTGGGAGTGCAAACATAGTAGAAGAGAACCTAGAAATAGATTTTAGAGAATGCTAGCCAAGAGCCATTCACCATAGGGCGAATGACTCCTTAGTGAGCTTCAAAAGGAAACGTTTTGTGAAAGTTACACATTATTTTCCCCTTTCCAAATCTTCCTTTTGATTAGTGTTTCTATCAATTTTGATTATTGTACTTCATTTACACTTTATAGCTTGCATTTTGGAGTTTTTTTTATGGTTTTAATATTTCTCCCCAAAGTTCTATTTGATTCATACCCCCATCCTTGCATATAAAGGATTTTTTTTATTCATACCATGATTTTACTCACCTTTTGGTTGATAGTCACTTCATTATTTGGATCTTATTTCCTTGAATGAAATTCAAGAAAATATTCCCTTTGTTGTGGTGAACCACTTTTACAATCACTCTATTTTTCATACATTTCATTTTGGTGAACCTGATTTAGATCATTGAATTTCTTGATTTTGGAGTCTTCTTTATCCCTAGATTTAGATCTTGCATTCATTTGCATTTCTTTTCATTGAATTGAGTCTCGTTTAGGATGTATAGATTACATTTAAATTTGCATTGCATATCATTTAAATAACATTACATCATATTCATTTTCGTTTAAAAATTGAAATAAAATTTCATGTCAAATTAGGTTTGCTAGGTTGTTATTTTGTCCCATTTTGCATTTACATTCAACATTGAATTCACGAAAAATTAAAATTGTAACTTGTTGTATCAGATTAGAATTTGGAAACCACTAAACTTAACTTATAAATTTGTAAGAAAATTTAAAAACCCTCATCTAGGACTGATTCACCATAGGGTGAATGAGTCCCTGATCAGGGTAATTCCTAATTTTCTATGCATTAAAAAAATCATTTTTTCATTCCTATGTGCTATTTTAAGATTTATGTTTATGTTTCTAGGATTTTTATTTCTTCAATTTGTTCATATTTAGCTTAATTTGATAAAATTAGTGCATTGTGTCATTTCAAAATTTCATTTACAAGACTTCATTTTTAGTTTTTGCATAGTGTAATAAAAAAATTACCTTGTTTAGAATTTGAAGATTTCATTCACATATTGCATTCTAGGTCATTGCATTGCATCTTATCCTTTTTCCATTTTGGGTTGACATTGAGTTTGTGAATCTTGTATGAGCTTTACAACTCGGTGTCCTATTAGAAATATTGTTGTGAGATGCAGTTCAAGACTCATGTCATCTCACAATACACCATTCATGGTGGATCTTTGGTATTCTAATTCTCTTTCTAATAGTGTTGATAATCAACCCTCTATGGATCATAGCCTGTATACCTCATTTTCAATGAATTTCTTACCTACAACCAATGTGAATGATGTTGTTAACAATACCATCCAAGGCTATCATGACTAGTTGTGCTCAACCTTTGGATTATACTCAAGGCCAAGGTGAAAATTCCATTCCTCCTTCCACGGTACTCATCTCTATTCCTACATATGTAACTATTACTCATGTTACCACAACCATTCAACCTACAAGAAATCTAAACACTTCCTTAGGTATTTCAACTAGGAATCCTTCTAATTTTGTGCATTAAAATCTCATATGTCTTCAATCATCTCCCCTTACAAACCTATAATTCACTTGACCTCTGCATACATACACCACTCCACCTTATTTCCCTCCATCTCACAATACTAATAACGATCCCATCATTAATGCATTTTTACCAAACATGTCATCCCTTGAACAACAAATTGATATCCTAAATCAAAAAAATAATGGAGAACCTTCACAATACATCAAAACCAATCTGTTATCCCTACAGATATTGAAAACACAAATGCTACAAGGTATATCGATTCCTAGATTTGAGAAATATGGTGGGAAAGGAGATCTTGCTAGCCATGTTTTTTCTTACACGTCCCTATGTAGTGATTTCATTTTTGAAGACAAAATATTGGACAAACTCTTCCTAGATCCTTGAAAGATAATGCTTTAGAGTGGTTTTACTCCTTACTGAATAATTCAATTCGTTCCTCAATAAAATTATTGGTGCCTTTAGGTGTGAATAATATAGCCCTCACTCTTCATGTTTTTCAAGATGAGATAAGAGCCAAGGGAAGCGGTTGGCGAAAGGGGTGGACGATGGTCAAGTGTATAAGAAGAAGGGTAATAAGGTGGAAACCCTGGCTCATGATGTTACCAATGATACCCAAGCCATTCTTTAGGGGGGCGTGACTTTTGAGAAGAAGCTCAAGTTCCTGTATCAAAAGTGGAACGTGATCACTGGTCTCAAGATTTTAGGAGACTTGTAGGTGTCGGGTGTTCTTTATGTTGGTCCGGGTTCTGGGGTTTATTTTTAACATTATTTTCTACTGGTCGAATGACTTAAGCTTTAGTTTTCATTTTCTTTTTTGGTTTTATCACTATGCGTGAGTCCCTAGTTTGCCTCTATGGCCCTACCAGTTTGAATATTATCACAAAATATTGATTCATTTTAGAACCACTTCCAAATTCATATGGGTCCCAAGATGAATTTTGTTGACCTAATGAAATGTAAATAAAAGGATGATGAGAAAGTCACTGATTTCATAGCACAATAACAAATGCTTTATTCAAAAATAAACATTAAGATTCTTGACGCTGACCTTCAAAGAATGCTTATTTCAAATTTAAAAGAAAAAATTCAAACAAATCTTGATATGATGATATTTCCCCCACATAATTATCCATAGCCCTTCGTGATTACTAGAATTTAGTTAGTATTTTTATGTGAAAAACCTACCTAGCTATCGTGAAAATTCTAAATCTACACCTCAAAGTAATTACTGGACTTTTAAGAAATATAATAGGGGATTTTTACAACTTAATTCCCCTCAAACAAATTAACAAGCTGATAGCCAAGTGGCTACTATAAAGATGACAAATCCTTTTTCCTTTGGGGATAGGAAAAGACAATTTACCCCTCTTCTTGATACCCTTCATAATATCATGTTGCATCTCTTAAACAAGAATATTATTTCCTTACCTCATATCAGATCTCTTAATCCTAATAAACCATTACCCTCAAAATATAGATCAAATTCTTATTTCCATTTACAACAAAAAAATGGACATGATGAAACATTTTAAAAGTATTAAACATCATGTGAAAGACCTCATTGATTATAATCGACTTCAAATTGAAGCTTTGAACAATCAAGGTAATAAGTTTGTAGCTCCTCCTAACCAAAAATTACAAATCTTTACTAATCCCATAATGAAACACACTATTTCCTTTGTCAAAGCTAGTGAAACAAATAATGATGTGATGAATGTTGAAATGTATGATGAAAACACAAAAGATGATAATGAGGAATAAATGAAAAAGACTAGTGTCATTTATTGAAGCTAAACCTCATAAGGGCCAAACTAAAATGCCCCTTGATTTCTCACAAAATGACATAATCAAACATACACTAGATGGTCCTTTTTACATAGCTAGAAGAATCAATGAAAATCCTACCAATGAGATATTAATTTCTCTCGTTTGTGTAGAGAAAATGATTACTAAAAAATTCTTATTTGTGCATGAACTTTATCAAGATACATATGGAAGACCGAAAGCATGGATCAAAACACAATGGTTTTTCTTGTCCTACGACGGGATCAATAAATCTCCCTCTAAAGGTTGAACCGAAAACATTAGAAATCTCATTCACCATCATTCCATCATCAAACCCATTTTGTGTGAAGCTAGGCTATCCATGGCTTCACTCCATCAATGTCATCTCGATTTGTAAATAAATGTGAAATTTACTTTGGAAATGAGATCTTTACTGTGCACCATAGTGGCTTTAATCATGTGTCTTCTCATGTGAACTTCTTATTGGAGCCTATTAAACCTATTAGACCTCGTGATGACTTCTTTTTCAAAGCATATAATTTTTTTGAGGAAAAACATATAGAATGATTATCCCTTAGAAATATGCCTCAACCTATGATTAAGCAGCCTATCCTTGATAAAACCATGATTGAACCAAAATTCATTCTAAATATCCAAGAGCAATGTATATTACAAATATTTCTACCATTTTCTATAAGAGACCATGTGACAATCAAATCAATCTCATTGTGCCTCCTAAAGTTAAAATGGTTTACAAAGCTAAAGAGAAAGTGGTTGAGCAACCTCCAATGGTTCCTTTTGTTCTTCCCATAAGGAAAGAAAATAAACCTATGGTTGATAAACCCACTCCTACACAATCAAAAATTGAAAATATAATGAGAAGAAACTGAAATGCTACAGAGTGTAGGTGTATATGTCGTGTTATTGCTCATATTTTACAAAGTAAAGAAGAAAAGAGCAACATAGAAAATAAAAATCTAAACCTACCTGAAGAAATGCATGATGATCATATACCTTCACCGTAATGTAAACAAGAACCTTCCATTGAAATTATAATTTTACCTCCTATTGTGATTAATTTACATGATGACATTGATATTGAAAAGATTGATGAACAAGTGCATTATGAGTTGAATTCATTTCTCTCCTCTTCTATGGTATTAAATTAAAATTCTCCTAGAAAGTGTGTTGAACTTGGTGTGTGTCCTAGTTTGAAACTTCAAGTTGTCCCTTTGAAAATTTGTTCTACTTTCATATTTATTGATCGATATTGGGATGCAGATGAACTACTATAGGTTGACTCACATGTGCCTTAATAGTATTTTTCTTTCTTTTCCTTTTCATGTTCTTTACGTGATTTCATGTGCGTAATGTGATCCCTCATACTATTTTGTTTGGTGTCTCTCTTTTTGTGCATTCATCTATTTGTAACTACATTCTTTTGTATGTCTTAAACTGTAGACACTCAAATAATACAGACATTATGTATCTAAATTTGATCATTTAACAATTAATTCTTCTATTAATCAAATAAATAAATTTATTGGATTAATTCACTTATGTTCATCTTGTTGATTTAAATAAATTAATCTATTCATTTAAATCCCTAAAATCTTGGCATTTGATTTAATAAATCAAATTGTTTAAATCAAATGTCAAATCCCCTAATTCGTCCAAATTAATTAATTCTGGATTAATTAACTCCTAAACCTCATTATCCATTCTCTAGGTTTTGACTCAACCTTCGTCAAATTAAATCCTTGATTAACCAACCTACTTGCACATGAAAATAGTTTATTTTAATTAACTAATTACCTCATTTTCTCTCACAAAAACATATTCTAGGGAATATTCCTTCATTAACTCCCTTTATTTGACTTTCTTACCCAAATAATTTCCCTCAAAAACATCTCAACCACATATATTAACTCCTCTTACATGCTCATTTATTCTTCTTGCATCCTCTCACATCTTCAACTATATGCATTTATTTCTCTTCCATCCTCCTTTCCTCTTGCACATTCCCCAAAATGTTCTCCACCTTCATCAAAAATAGGGGAGATAGCAGGAGAAGGACTTATTTGTTCAAAGAGGTATTCCCAAATTGTAGGGGCATGAGGAAAGGGGGGAATAAGATTCCCATGAGTTTCATTGAGGATAGATTATAACACTAAACTATTTGCTTCACATCAAGGAAGGATAGTAGGAGAAGGATAATTGTCATGGGAATGGTTATAGAGTCTAGGTAGGGTGATTTTTAGGAAAGTGTCTATGATTTCGTTTTCTTGGGCTAAAATATCTTCCCAAAGGGGATGAGGAGAAGAAAAAGCAAGACTGTCATGATGCTCAATGATTGTATCTTCTTTCACCAAGATACCTTCATTAGTCGAAAGAGAGGTATTATGAGAAGAACAATTGTGATTATCATGATTTTCTATGTGTGCAAGATCTTATATCACATCATCCTCACAAATAGGAGAGATAGGAGGTGGGGTAAGTTTAAGACAGTTATCAACGTTATCATTCTCTAGACTCTCATAACTAGGGAATGCATTGAATTAATGACTAACATGTTTATTAATTAACTTTTTATGTACAAATTTGGAAATAATTGAAACTAAAATTTTTAAACAATGCAATATTAAGAGCTAGAATGAAATGCAATTTTTAGATTTCAAACAAGGTAATTGACTGATTACACTATGCAATGATCTGAAAATAAAATATTGTGATTGCAAAATTGAAAATGTGCAATGCATGAAATGAGCTAATTTAAGCTAAATGTATGTTACAGAAACATAACCAATTGATACAAATAGGTAGGGGAAGCAAACCGAAGCTTAAAAACAAGGTTTTCAACTCTATAAAGGTTGTTCTAGGGGTGGAAAGGGACAAAGTTGCCACCATCGCCCAAGGTGGTGATTTTTGAGAATTGGGAGATTTTTCCGATGAATTTGGGTGGTTACTATGCTGTATGATATATACCTAAGATGAAAATGCAAAATTTCAAAAATGTTTAATAATTTAAGATGCAAAAATGCAACCTATATGCATTTTCACTAATGCAAAATTTGAAACCTTAGAATGAAATTTAAACAATGAAAAATGAATTGTAATGTAAACCTAGGATGAGAAAGAGCTCCAAATAAAAAAAGAGGGTGTTGAAAGTCAGGTTCACCAAAACGTACCACAAATTTTAGGGGAAAGATACACTCTTACACTTCTAGGGTTTTTCACCTAAAAGGAGAGAGATATTTCTTGTACACCAAAAAATTTGAAGTTAATTCAAGACTTAGGGAAAATATGATTGAAATGCCCTAGATGCCCAAAAATGATAGAAGAGACTAATTATTAATGATAAACTAAGAAAATAGACTATGTTTAAAAACACATTATCATACACAAATGACCTAAGAAACATAACAAAATTTCTATAGTAATGAATAGAACTGGAGAGGTGTACATGGAAATAAAATTTGATATAGAGAGGCTCCAGAAAATTTCATAATTTGTTGTTGATGTTGATTGGGACACTTGTGCCAATCTAAGCGACTTAGTCCCAGATTTGGAAAAAATTCCCAAAAGCCCATTTCTACCAAATGAGTATCCAAATCTATAAAAACCTCTAAAAAGAAGGTTCAGTGGGACTAAGTCACCACTATTCGTGACTTAGTCCACTTCTAAATTTCTAAAAACCAGAAGGTGGAAATGGAAGCCCTCAGTCTACACATCGGTTCTTCACAGGTGTCTGCTTCTAAAACTCTAATTTTCAGAACTGAAAGTGAATTTTTGTAGATGTTTTTCCCTATCCAACAAGGAGATGTATTCAACAACTTTCCAGCTTTGTCTTCAATGATTTCAAATCTTTCAAGATACCTAAGTCTACAAACACGCAAGGAGAGAAAGATAAAGTGTTGATTATCAGGGATTGGGGGTTTACCTTGTTCAAACTCCTTTTAGATAATTAAATGAAATGGAGAGACAAGATAATAGAGCATCAAATATGAAGTAGTGGAGTTAGTACCTTTCCATGATGAGAGATTTTGTATTTATGCTACAATGGTTTTGAGTTTCATCCATTGAATGCTTCAGAAAGGTGTCTTGATGACTTAAAATATAAAAACCCTAGCTTTCTTGAGAAGAGTGGTGGATGAAGAGTGAAGAATGAGGAATGACTGTATGAGATAGATTTTTTAGGGTTCAAAATGAGGATAAAAACCCTTATTTATACATGTGATTCCCTAATTCCTTGAAAATAACACATCACAGGTCAACCTTAGGGTTTAGGAGACAATATCTAGCAAGAATTTTGAATTAAATTTTATTTTTATGCCACATGGGACTAAGTCACCCAATGTGGTGACTTAGTCCACCTAGGAAATTTTAAGCGACTATTGGGGATTAAGATATGATTATTGTTGTTTGTTAATATTATCTTCTGAAACACACTCAAGTCAAGCCTATAAGTGCTTTAAGGGGTCATTATACCATAAGAAAGGGTTGATCTAGTGATGACAAGCCTAGGAAAGTGTAAGGATTGGTTACAACACCTTACAACACTTTGAAATAAGGCTTGGAAAAGGGTAGAGAGAGGTTGTTTAGGTGAATTATGATGAAAGGGTCATATAAAAGTGTGAAAGTGGGTTGCAACACTTCACAACACTTTTGCAAGAAACCATATAATTCTTATTGATTCACAAGGGTTCAAGACCTAATGTGAATCCAAGCAAAATTAGGTCAAAAACCACAAGAAAGGCCCAAATGAATTAAAAGTGTCAAGCCTACACTTTTTTGTGACACATTACACAAAAATTTCCCTCCAAAACCTCTCAACCACATACATTAACTCCTCTTACATCCTCATTTATGATTCTTACATCCTCTCACATCTTCAACCATATGCATTGATTTCTCTTCCATCCTCCTTTACTCTTGCACATTCTCCAAAATGTGCTCCACCTTCACCCAATAGATTTGAGACAAGTGTCTCAATCTCATTGGCTCTCTTTTAATCCCACATTCCTCCCATCTCTACATTCTTCAATCCTTCAACCTATAAATAGAAGCCACTTCTACTTCAAATCCATATATAATCGTATGCATTTTCACTATACACACTTTCATCTCCATCACTTGCATCTTTGCATCTTCATCATGGGAAGCTTATCAAGGGGGTGGGAAAGGGAATCCTTTTCACATCAAAGGAGCACCACTCCCACTATGGGATAGGTTTGCACATGGTTTCATATGATTTTAGTTAACTTTTTTGATATTTAGTGTCTTGTTTGGAATATTTAGCATGATTCAATATCTCATAGGGATGCTTGGTTTTCTTTGTTTAAATTGACTTATATGATGATGTTTGTCAAAGTTCAACATTTCTAGATTTAGTAGCTACATAAATTTTTTACCTTATTCATTTGTCCAGTGTTTTTCGTTTGGGGATGACACAAGACATCGAGACATTTAGGTCTCTTCCATGTTGACCTGAAATATTTTTCTTTATGTAGACATGGAAAATATACAAGTTGATCCAACACACCTAATCCTGATCACTAACATTGTTTCATCCCGAATCACCTTCTCGAATTGTCATCACCTTTAATTAAATAAATTATTATTTATCTAATTAAATCATTCTTCCCTGTAATCATCTTTGTTTAATTAAATAATATATTTTCTTTAATTAATCTCCAAAGTCATCATATTAAATTGAATAAATTAAACTTTATTTAATTTAATCTAACATTGTCCCCTTTTGTTAAATAAATCAAATCATTTATTTAATTAAATCTTTCTTCTCAATTTTTGATTTAAATCAATACATTAATTTAAGTCTAAATTATCACATCTCTTAATTCTTCATTAAATTAATTGAAATTTGATTAATTTAATCTTAATCTATGTCACATCCTCTAGATACTGCAACTTGCACAATAAATCAATTACTTTGATTTATTTAAATTGACTATTTTCTCTCAACATGGAATAAGGGAGGAATATTCCCTCAAATTTTAATTCAAAATGAAAGTGGACTTGTACATCCAACAAGGAATTCACTCCTCTTACATGTCCTTGTGCATTGAGCCAAATGACATTAAATCCATTTCTTTCTCCCTCCAACATGTCACATTCAAATTTCAAATTTGAATCTCATAGCATTTATCATGCACATTGACCAAAATGTGCTCATTCCTCCTCCAATCACATGTGGACAAGTGGCACAATGCCATTGGATTATCTTTTATCCCACATTTCTCAATATTTCTCTCTTCCATTTTGGAAATCTATAAATGAGAGACTCTTCCTCTCATTATATCATCCACAATTTGAGTAAACTTACTATACTAAACTTCATCCTCAAGCACTCTTATTTTCATCAAGTTCTTAGCTAGGTTATGCAGATTTTTCATCATGGAGCTTGATTGAATCTTCATCAAGGTGGGTCACTCATCAAATCATCAACATTGCAACAAAGGAGTTGGGAAAGGGCCAATTTCGACACACCAATTGGTACCAATTCCCCCATGGGATCACAAGTTTCCTTTCTTAATTAGGATTTATTTACATCTTTATATTTTGTTATTCATTTTACTAGATTGAAGTTTTAGGAAATAGATTCCATGGGAATCCTTGTTTTACCTTGAATATGATCTAATATTAATTGTGCTTGTTTGTTGTATTTGTGCAGGTTTCAAATTGAGGTTCACACTTTGTTTTTTCTTTTTATGTGTCATTCTTCCTATTATATAAGTATTTGGGGAATGATGACATTTTCGAGCTCTATAACATCATTGTAGCGAAGATATACTGACCTTGAATCTATAGATCCCTTATGTATTTTGGAAACATATTACTTGACATAGGGCTTTCTAAGGAAGATATCATGCCTTAGGATTTGAAATTAGCTACTTTAGAGAAATTTCTCATATTAATGGTGTTAGCATCCACTTTAAAGTGGGGATATAAATTGATAATATCTCTCGACATTTTTTCATGTTTCATGGTGTGATTTTTTATTTGTTTTGATGCATATTTTTCTTGGTGGTTTCATTGGTTTTGATGTCCTCCAAGAGAGATATTTCCTAGCATGTGAATTTCCTCTTAGTGGTGATGCAACACACTACATTCCCTAAGTTGTGAATCTTTTCATTTTGACTTGTCCTCCCTTGGAGACATTAGGCACGATGTTCCCTAAGAAGAAGACCTTACATGAACTAAGTGAGATCCCTTTGAAAAAACCTTTAATAGCATTAGTGTTCATAAGTGTTTAGAATAATACAACTTGTTAACCTTATGAAGCTCAAAACCTTAAATTCAAGGCCACCTAACATAACACACCTTTCTTTCCTATGGATCCTTTCCTTGTTCATAGGTTTTTATCATAACATAGCTTACAAACCTTATGAATATTGAACCATAAATTCATGCCCACCTAGAATAACACACCTTGCTTGCTTGTGGAGCCTTTCCTTGGTCATGAGTGCTTAGCATAACACAACTTATTAAGCATTCTGAAGTTCAAAGTGTAGTATTGTGGTGACTTATGGAAATTTTTAGGAGGATAGATTTGATATGGTATGGGAGCCTAATATTATTCTCTCATTTTCTACCCCTTTAGGAGACTCACCTAGTGGATAGCCTAAAGATTTGCTACCTCGGAGTGAGCACAAAACTAGAATATTAGATGTGTTCCATGTCGATTGGATAGTATAGGCTTGATCTTATTTGTCTTTGATGTTATATGATTATTTATATTTTTCATTACTACATCGATAAGTTTCTTGAATGTCTACTTTAGTGTGAGTTTGTGCCTATGCTCATCCTTGCACTAAAGTGGGGACTAAACATGGTGTAGGAAAAAGTGTCCCTTTTCACACTTAATTTGTGAATGAATAATTAATAATAAAATGGACCTAATTGTGCCTTATTTTTGGTGTTTTAAAGTGCACCCTTACACTTTCACACTAATCTATTGATTTATTAATTAATTGAGGTTAATTTTTCCTTAATTGACCCCATTAATTCTAATCCAAGCCTAATTAATTACAATTTATGAGGGATGAAACCCGACATTCATAAATGCCATACTATAATGTTTAACATTGAACAATATGTGTCCTAGGTAAGTCACCTAAGACCCATTCACCACAGGGTGAATGGGTCCTCAGCTAGGCCTAGTACCTAAATAGAAACTATGTTTTTTGTGGTATTTTAATGATTTCAAAGCCACAATTCAATGTTGTCTTGTGATTATTTAATTTTGAGAATTAATCTTAAGATATGTATAAATACGAGGTTATTTCACTATGTTTCACCTAGCAAATTGAAGTTATCATAAGAGTAATTTCACAAGAGCATTGATAGAGAATTCAACAACGTTTTCAAGGAATTCAAGGGCAAAATTATTGAAGATTATTGCATAAATCAAGATTAATTTCATCTTATCAAATATTTAGTGCATCATGCATGTTGTTTGAGCTAATATGGTGATGTAGAGTTCAAGATCATTCAAGTATTCAAATACATTATTTCAAATCAAGTTTCATGATTAAGATCCACATCCATTGAAGCCAATTCATGCAAGTTGCATATTTACAATCCAAGGTTCAAATAAGGTTTGGCGATTTGTGACATTATTTTTCATTCATCATTCCTCTCTTCATGTTTCATTATTTCATTTGAATTTTTAATTACGAAAATGGGGTTTGACCAAGGAAAACCCCCAACCACCTAAAAAAAAACATTTTTATCTCTTATATGTGTAATTGTAGATTTTAGGTGAAAGATCCTTTGAAGAGAAAAAATGAAGAAAGTTGCAAATTTGTCAAAGTTTCAAGAAAATTTGTTATTTCATAGAAAATATTTAAAAAAATTTATTTTTAGTTGTTTGATAGTGAGAATCGGGTATTTGGGAGTGCAAACATAGCATAAGAGAACCTAGAAATAGATTTTAGAGAACCCTAGCCATGACCCATTCACCATAGGGAAAATGAGACATGGAGACGTCTATGCACTACACTTGCATCCCATTAAATATGTGACTATGTTAGCCATTGGGACATTACACTTGTCACATTTTGGTACTGTAACACCTCTTCCAACCTACACTCATCGAGGACCACTATGTTTTTTGTGGTATTTTAATGATTTCAAAGCCACAATTCAATGTTGTCTTGTGATTATTTAATTTTGAGAATTAATCTTAAGATATGTATAAATACGAGGTTATTTCACTATGTTTCACCTAGCAAATTGAAGTTATCATAAGAGTAATTTCACAAGAGCATTGATAGAGAATTCAACAACGTTTTCAAGGAATTCAAGGGCAAAATTATTGAAGATTATTGCATAAATCAAGATTAATTTCATCTTATCAAATATTTAGTGCATCATGCATGTTGTTTGAGCTAATATGGTGATGTAGAGTTCAAGATCATTCAAGTATTCAAATACATTATTTCAAATCAAGTTTCATGATTAAGATCCACATCCATTGAAGCCAATTCATGCAAGTTGCATATTTACAATCCAAGGTTCAAATAAGGTTTGGCGATTTGTGACATTATTTTTCATTCATCATTCCTCTCTTCATGTTTCATTATTTCATTTGAATTTTTAATTACGAAAATGGGGTTTGACCAAGGAAAACCCCCAACCACCTAAAAAAAAACATTTTTATCTCTTATATGTGTAATTGTAGATTTTAGGTGAAAGATCCTTTGAAGAGAAAAAATGAAGAAAGTTGCAAATTTGTCAAAGTTTCAAGAAAATTTGTTATTTCATAGAAAATATTTTAAAAAATTTATTTTTAGTTGTTTGATAGTGAGAATCGGGTATTTGGGAGTGCAAACATAGCATAAGAGAACCTAGAAATAGATTTTAGAGAACCCTAGCCATGACCCATTCACCATAGGGAAAATGAGACATGGAGACGTCTATGCACTACACTTGCATCCCATTAAATATGTGACTATGTTAGCCATTGGGACATTACACTTGTCACATTTTGGTACTGTAACACCTCTTCCAACCTACACTCATCGAGGACCACTCGAGCATGTAATTTTGAACCAAGAACCCTCTTTTTGCAAGAATCAATATTTATTGGAATTGAATACACCACTCTCTAATATTCTATAACATTGTCTATCTATCTATCTCTCATTAATACATTTCAAATAAAACTCCATTGGTCCATAGTTGCTACGATCATAGTGACATCTTGTAGAATTCCATTGATCTCACTTGAAGAAGTCTCTTTTATCTTAAGGACTCTTGTTTCTTCTTTATTGCACAAGAAAGCTACTCTACTTTTTTTCTTGGGAATTCTAACTCTTTAAGATTTCACATTGAGCATACTATCTTTATTTTGTTAGCATATTATTATTTCTATTAATCTAGATGTCCAATTTTTCCATCTTGTCCAAGGCTAGGTGTGGAGGTGGGAGTACCAAGATGGATTTTTGACTAGGGAAAACTCATATATAACCACCCAACCCGTCTCTTTGGTCTTGTGTGTGTAGGTACAAGTGCAATATCTACTTGGAGAGAGTCTTTGATCTCGTCAAATGTATTTATTGATATCCTAAACTCATCTTTGTCATTCTCATTTAAGTTCATTTAGTATTATCATTCCAACTACTCTATTTTTTTTTTATATTCATGCTTCATATACTTTCACATCAAAAACATTGTACATAGTGTTCTAAGTTTCTCTATGATAATTTATGGTTTATGTATGTATGTTACACTAGTGTGAAATGTTGTTATCTGACAACCACATGCTACTCCTAAATAGAGATCTTTTCAGATTGTCCAAGAAACCTCTAGGCTTTGTACTTTTAGGTTTTGAAGCCTAAAGAGCTCAAATAATTTATATGCTCTATTAAAACACATTCAATTGATTACTATTAAACTTTAAGGTCATAGTTACCTGAAGGATTATTTGAGTGGAGGGTTAAATAATGGATCCTCAAAGGATTTGACTATCCATTATAATGGTTCATTTTTCATACTCTACAAGTATAAAATCCCCCTTAACCAACACCTAGAATATGAGTAGACCATGATTTGATATCAAATGAAAGGAAGTAGCGTATGCAAAGATTATTCCTACAATAATACTTCAAGGAGAGACTTGTAATATATTTTAATATTTAATATATATAGAAGCTAGAAACATATTTTGAACTTAGAATAAATAATACATAACATAAGATAGGTTTACATGGTAAAAATCCTTTCAAGAGAAAAATAGAACACTCCATTTTAGCAAAACACAATTACAATAGTATTCCAAATAAAGTATTCAAATGAGTATCACCTACTAGAGATATGGAGGAAGTTTTAATATCTTCACAATAACAATAAAATTCTAGAAACAACCTCCATATTAACAACATATAGGAGATACAAAACATGAAACCATGAAATGGTAATTAGAAATCCATAAGCTATAACCACCCAAAAATTGGTACCTAAATTACCAATGAAGTAAATATGCATTTGATGTTTTGTAACATACTTCATAATTAGGATAATAGTTGTACATAACTCCCCTTTATAACTCTTTTATGCATCCAACAACTTTTCATATGTCTTATACAAATTTTTAGATGCTCTAAATTTTTATGTCATGTATCATAACTTAAAAGAATTAAGGGTAAAAGTAAAAAGTTGTGTCACACTTTCAGCCAACTTATCACCACAACTGAACTTAATTATTTTTAACTAAAAATCATTTTTTTTCAAATATATGGTCTAGTAAGATTAACTCTAGTTAAGTTAGATATGTCCAAAACTTTTCCAACAAAAAATGATAAATAAATGCATATGTAGCACAACTTTGAACTGAGTTTATTAACACAATTTTTTTTTGAAAAAATTGATGTTTCAACAACTCCTAGTCATGTAAATAACATTTTTGAAAAAAATATAAAAATACCCTTTTGTACATCCATATGTGTAGTTTTCAAAAATATATATTTATTAATAGTTTAACTATTCTTTGTATTTTATTTTATATTTTTACTAAAAGTAGGTTATCAACACAAAAATATTAGGTTGATTACCATGTCAAGAAAAATGCTAAAAATTATTAAAAGAAATTAAAAAACAATGATACACTAGATAAAATAATCTATATCAAGATTATATAGTATTTATAAATAGATGATATGAATGTTGACATCGAATGGAAACAACTATTTTTTAATACATACACATTTTAATATTTATTTAAAAATTTATATTTTTCAAAATTTGAAAAGACTATTTCCATGCATTAAAGTTTCATGTTATAAATGCACACAAAAAAAATTGAAGAAAAAAAATTACTATATAAAGATTGACATTTAATGTAACTTTATTTTTCAATATTTTATCAGCAACAAAGTTATAGTGTAAATTTATGAAAAACTATATTCAAATATTTTTTTATTTTTATTTTTAAAATAAAAATATAAAATATACTAAAAATAGAAATTTTATTATTTTACATCATTTCAAAATTCAAAATATATATGCCACTTTTTTGTGGTTCAATTTTAAAATTTGGATCAATGTTGGTTGTTTTCTTTATAAACTATAACACAAATTTATATTTTTACCCTTAAATTATATTTATTTAAGAGATCTCTCTCAAATTTATGTATACTTCCCATTCTAAAAAATAAATCAATAACACCACACTTAGATTTAATGCTAAGAAAAAATTAAACTATCTGAATTTTAGGCCTTATCTATTATCTTAAATCTTGTTTTGGTATAAAAATTTTGATAGAGGCAAAGTGCCCTCATGATTTAGCTGCAAAAAAACTACCAAAATTACTCCTTAATATCACTAGTCTACATACTCTAGATAAAAATCAGACAATAATCCATAAAATTGTATAGAGGATAAAATCCACAACACTTTAGAGGCCAACTTTGCTTGTGTTAGTCTACTTCATGCTCATAAATTTGAATCGAATTAACAAAATTCATGCAAAGTGGAGCAAAGAATAATAATTTTATTCTAATTTATATTTAAACATCTCTAAGATTCTATAATCTCAAGACATATCAATTTTACTTTCTTATGCATTCAACACTCATTATTCAATTATTAAACCTGAATTTATCATCCTTATTGATATTCCTCTTGCATACTTGTCAATTCTACCCATCTATAAATATTTTAAGCTAACTATACATAAGAATATTCATTGTATTGAATTAGCTTAAATTGCTCTTTAAAAAAATAAAAATCACTCCTATAATATACATTTCTTTACACTATTGACACTATTGGTGATTTCTAAAGAACCAATCATATTTCCCAAAGAACCTATGAGTTTTCCAAGCTCAATTATGGAATGATGGGGAAACAATTGGCCAACTAACAAGAATAAATAGAAATTCTTCTCTCCTGCACTTCGGGCTCTGCAGGACCCGAGAGAGTAATCCCACAATGTGTTTCTTATAAGCTTGATGCACAATTTATCTACACATTGCATAACAACAAATACATTCTCATTTATTGTTGAATAGATGAAATCCTTCAAGAAATTGGCTCTTCCTTTCAAGATTAAACATCTAAAAGATGAGAATATAAATATAACAAAGATGGGTCCATAAAAGGTTTATTTGTAGATGATTGTCTTAAAATAAAATACCAAGACCATGCGAGATACAAATAATACCTTAATCAATGTCATATCCGAGAACGCAGAATCAAAGCAAAGAAAATTGAATTATAAGGAAAATTTCATTCTAATCACACCAAGATCTTCATGAATTGCATTACAATTCATATATCAATACTTGAATTCCATTACTACTTATAGATCCACTCAATACCTACATGAACCTACCCATTAAGCAAATCATTTAACCAATTATTTGAACCAGAGATACAATTAAAGCGTATTTCAATGTAAATAACAATAGGAACTAGATAAAATGATCCTTGATTAGCCTCCCATTAACAATCCATTTGAGGTATTACAACTAGAGAGAAAATAAACTCAAATGCTCGTCATATTCAATTTAGAAATGTTCAAAAACCCCATAATTGAAAAAATTAACCTACTTGACTTAATACCTAAGACATAGACTCAATATGCATGTTCTCTATGTCGCCACTTTGCATTATCAAACTCAAAATTCAACAAAATACCTCGTACATTGTCCCTGCATTCCCTTTTATAGAATAAGGGAGAAAAAAAGCTTTTGGTCAAAATGTACACATGACACAATTTCATTCGACCATAATACACATATTCTCATTGCAGTTACTTTTTCAGTTTCAGTCAAAGGGAAAACACATGAGTGAAATAAAACTATTTTCGTTCTCTAAAGAAGAAATGCCTACCTCCAAAAGGTATTTCGTTGGAGAGAAGCATCTTCCCACCACTTTTAGAAAAATTTACTTATTAACCACAAGATTCAAGTGCCCAAGAGAATGATGAGATGACTGATAATCCAAGTCAACATTTATTTGATTGTATCTTGAACTAGGTGAAACATATGATTATGCATTTGCAAATTCTTAGGCCAGACCTGCATTATACTAGACCAAGTGCATATATTCTCCACACTAATGCTTATAGTCCAAATTCATCAATGAAAGTAATCTTCCATAATTCAAATTGTGTATGTGAAGGCCAATTAAAATGAATGATCTCATTTATCATTTCTTTTTACGGAGCATACTTCACCATGATTGAAGTTGATTCTTTATAAAAATATTCCAAGAAAATAATAATGAAAGATAGTTTCTCAAGGGCATCCTTGATTATATTAATATCAATATTTTCACAAATGAGGGCTGCTTGGGAAGCAATGGTTGTATCCATCCGGTCCTTCCAAACCTATAGAGGTTTTACCTCATCATAAGGACATGTCGGATATCTGGCAATAGTTCCAAATCTGCCTCATCATATTTAGCCTTCAATTCTTTGATCTTCGTCTCCAATGGGGAAACATATCCTTGGAAATTTTTCTCCACAATCCCATTAACAAATTGGTAGGCTGGGATCACCCTTAGGTACATGTCTTGTTGCTGCTTGGCTCCAATCACCATGAATTTCACCTTCTCAACCCTAGGTGTCCATTTATCCAATAGTGGCATAGTTAATTCCCTATCTTTTTTAAATAACTTTATTTCTTGTAGCATCAAAGAGTAATTTGCATGAACACTATTTAATCTACTATGAATCCTTTTGTTTAGATTTTTCAAAACAGTACTAACAATCCTTGAATTTTTCTCAAACATAGTGTTGTGAGTCTACTCAAGCAACTTTTTGTATACCTCAATTTGTTGAAGTAGTTGTATCTTTGTTGTCTCATTAGATGGAGTCGCACTTGAAGTGCTTGGTCCCTCAACTGAAAGTGGCTCTTAACCCAAAGTATATGGTACAATTTCTAGAGATTGTTCAGGTGGAGGCTGAGAATATTGGAGAGCTAGAGGCAACATGACTCAAGATATCTTTTCATTGAGATCTAAATGTTTCTACCTATTTCTTCCAAAGTGCTAAATCAGTTTCTAACTCGATAATTCTTTGTTGACTCTTGTTGTATTCATCAACAAGGTCATTATACTTTCTTTTGTGCATATCCCTATCCTTAGTAAGGTATTCAACTGTTTCTCTAGTAAAATTTTCAAGATTCACTGCAATATCTACTGCCTCTAATTTTGGGGTATCAACAACTCTTCTCACCATCAATTGTCCACTAAAATTAGTTGGCTCTACAAAAATTGGCATACTCAATCCCAAAGATAATGACCAAATGGCCAAGGCATCCCATTCCTCAATAAAGTATGACCCTCTAAGTACCATTATTGCTTCCTTTTCAGTCTGGAATAGTGGCTTGTTGGCCCTTCTTATTGTTTCAAACACACCAGTATCAACAATACCCCATTCTATAAATAACAACACTCCAATTTTCTATACCAATTCTCAACCCTCTTCTGATGTCAGGCTTTTAAAATTTTCCTTCATATTTTTCATTATATTTTTTTTGATGACACCCTCAGGGAGTTTGGGGTGCAAACTTCTTTCTTTAGGCACATTTTCAGCATGCAATGAAGCCCTAGCTCTCCAAGAAAAATATCTAAATTCTCTTGTTTTAATAAAATAATCATCCTTCATTAATCCTCTACACACATCCATCCTCAAGTCATCTATATTATTTATACCTCGGAGCTCATCTTTTCCAAGCCTAAGACTTCTCTTCCCAGTGGTTGGTGCAACTTCTCTATGGGGAGATAACATTCCTTGTTGCATATATTCAGGGGTCACCATAATATCATCTTCATCAGTCTTAGGATAATCAATTACCCCTTCTACTTCAATATTTTTCTTCTTGGATGGTGGCAACTCTAATGGTGAAAAAAATCCTGGAGGAGAATCCACATCAATCACAATAGGTGGTACTTTCCTTGAAGGTGGTGGCATTGATTGTTGAGGAGAAGTAGCCTTTGATCCCTCTGAGATAGTAGGGGTTGGCAAGGTTTTATGCCTAGTCATTGTTTCTTTTCTCCTAGAATAAACTCTAATTTTTGGTGGGGGTTTATAAGAAGGCATTTCCTCTAGCTTTGTTTCTGTATAATCATCAATAATTACTAAATTCCCCTTATCCTCTATGACACATTCTTCTCTTAGTACACCCACCAATATTTCAAAGTTATAAATTGCATATGTTACTCTATTGATTTAACCTTTGATGTTAGGCATGGGATCATAAGCAGGGTTTGTCTTCTTCTTTTTCTCCATTAATTTGGTGAAATCCAAATAATTTTCTTTACTTTCCTCTTGCACTTGCAGATCAAAAACATTCCTAATAACATCTTCAGGATAATAGAAGTTATGAAAAAAAACACAAGTTCTCTTATGTGCCTTTAAAGTAGAAATAAATCCTTTAGGATCATGATTCCTTGGGCACACTGTATTCAGTCCATATGGTGCAAGGAATTTTTCCAAGTATTTCCATCCCCCCTTCGCAATGCCAAAGTCTACAAAGGTTGTCTACTCAGGGAATAATGAACCTTTCCTTTATTCTTCTGGTAGGTGCACCATTTGTGCGGCTCCTAGTTGCATCATAACTTCAATGAACCCAATTCTTAATGGTACATACCTAGGTATGGCATATGGGTTCACATTTGCACCATAAACCCTTAAGATAGTTGTGTTCTAATATGGGATGATTTGTCCCCAATTGTGTGTCAAATTTAATTCAGGTTTCCTCTCCATAGGCCTCAAGAAGTCATGTATTTCTATAGGGATCCTTGGTGGATCATAAACCATGTATCTCCTTAACCTTGACCCAAAGACATTATGGAATACCACATAATCAAACTTGGGATTATCTTTATCAAGGACTTAGGTCCAATATTGGATATGCATTTCAAACACCTCCTCCCTCTTCTTCAATGTTATATTATGATCAAAACTCTTCTCTCCTCTATATAAAAACATGTACATCAAGAGAATACCATCTAAATCTTACCCATTTGTTTCTTGCATTTAATTTGACCAAACCCTTATGCATCCTTTCTGCCACATAGGTAGCAGAATCATATACCACATTAAAAGCTAGATGTTGTAAGTGTGCTACCATATACATGAGGTGTGTGGGCATAGTGGGTGGTGCATCAACACAAAGAATTTGGAATAAAGAATAGCATGTTTTCTTAAAGTAATTAGAAAAATACTTTATAGGGAATGGCTCCTATTCATATTTTCCAATCACCACCTATTTTGCCTTCTTTCCTATCCCCATAGTTGCCAAATGAAAAGGTAGCATGGATGTTCTAAATAGGCCTTTTGTGTTCCTATATTCTTCTCTAAAGATCTTAAGGTCAATATGAATCATCTTATCATTCCACTCATGCAAACAAAAGACCTCTATAATTTCTTCCCTATTTACTTTGACCATTTCAAAACCATAAAATGTCCTAACCACTCTTGTCACAGGGTCATATCTTGCAGCAACGTATTTTTACAAATCAACATCGAGATAGACATTTGGAACCACCAATTTTCCCAAGTCTAGTCTCCAAGGGTTACAAAGAGGAGCACCCAAATTCCTATTTCCAAACCAATTTCTAAATAATTGCAAACTAGTGTATGAAAATTCAGCATTCTTAATACATCATTGTTTATCCATTGATGAGGTAAAAATAACCTCATCATAATAGAATATGTGAAGCTTACTTCTGCTTAACTCAATCATAAGCCTATGCCAATTTATTAAACTTTAGGAGAAGTAATTCCTTGTTTTAAGGAAAATTATACTTTCTTTCTTTCTTTTGATCAATTGAGGAAATTTACTAAAGCAGGTTTAATAGATTGAATTGAGCATTTTTGTAGGAAATAATAGGTCATCATGCGGTTGTTGCAAAAATTGACCAACACGTGCCTCAAGAGTAATGTTGCGGGTCCACTCCTAAAAAACTGGATGATGCACCAAAGATCTAGTTTTAGTTCTTTTAAAATTTTGTTGTTAAAAACTTTATGGCTCTTCTTGAGCCTTCTTCATGTTTATGAGCTTTAAATACATCAAGTTAGTTTTCAGTTGAGGAAGAATTTTTCAATGGCTATCCACGCCATCTAGAATTTAGGATTTAGTTGCAAAGCTATCTATAAAGATGTAATTTTCATATCTAATGAATAAGACAAAGATAGTATCGTTATGTTGTTCACATGATTTTCATAATTTTGCTTTATGAGTTATTTGTTTTATGTCTATTGATGATATCTTAAATCATAAGTGATGATGATCGTTCGTAACGAGTAGACTCTAGAACTAGTAGCCTATGTAATTTGAAGACGAAGTGTTAACCCACGAGTTGGCCACTCGAGCAAAGTAGATTAGATAGATGAGTATTTTTCTATTCTATTGTTTCATTTGTTAAAGATAGATATTTGTTCAGTGGAAGCAACTAAGTGTGTTAAGAGTCAAGTCTGAAGTTCCGGAGCACCATTGTTTTAATTCGTATGCATTATCTTTCGTAGTTGATAAGAACTTTTATTGTTTAAAAGATGTTTCATTGTCTGTTTACTTATTTTTCTGCTTTCGTAGTATATCTATTATTTGGTTTTCTCATCTCAATGCTTTCTAGTTTAGTTGTGATGATTTTTTAAATTAGTTGTCTGATGATTCTTAGTTTAGTATTTCTAATTTTTCCTAGAATATCTGGTTTTCCAGTTAAACAACTTAGGCCTTTAATTTAGAATTGATTTTGATAGTTAAGGAAAAATCCGAAAAATATAAAATGAGTTATTGATGTGGTAATAAATGAAATCACTGTCAACTTCCTGTAGCATCGACACATTCTCTCCATACACACTATCAAATCCAACTGCTGTTATCTTTGCTAACTGCATATCATGCGGTTCTCACAAATCAATGGAATGTTACCATCATATTGGTCACTCCTGATTCAAGACTACCTTTACTTACTGTCAATTTCCTTGCAGGTCTTCATAGCATGGACACCTTCTCTCCATTCCATTTGGGACTGTCATAAGGGAAACTGCCCTTCAGTCCTTTCCTCCAAATTGTCTACCACCTCTATGTTGTTCAACGCCAAGCCACACACTCTGCTCCGCACAATGGTCGATCTCACCCATGATGAGGTTCATGGTTTGCTCCAGGATAGAATGAAAACCTTTTGGGACTATCACAATGAACGGGACTATCATAAAGAACCCGAACCAAAACCAACAAAGGTTATCTAAATAGTCCACAAATAATGCATCCCTCAACCTAAACTGCATTCACAATTGCAAACCAAACACCAGGAAACAAATAGAGTGATACAACCCGATAGGAAATGGACACTTCATTTAATCATATTCAAATATTAATACTGCAAAATAGTTCTACATTAAATGGCTCTTTGGCCAGAGAGCCCGATTTCTTCTCCTCTCGTTACTCTCCTTCTCTATTTTCCCTTCTATGCGCTCTATATTTTTTTATTTTTTTGTATTCGGTTACATCTTCTCTCTTTATAGAGACTCTCGGGTAGTTATACAAACTATTCACTATCCCCGTATTCAGTTACATGGTCATTTAATCCTTTTTATGGATATATCATTTCAATTTTAAACACAACCATTTTTGAACATGGTCCCCCAAAATTCTAACTGAATAACACATTACAATATAATGAAACTTGTCATAAATTTCAAGCGTCGAGGTGCTCCCGCACCATACTCCTAGGCTTCAAAGATTTCCAAGTCCCATGGAAATGCTGAGGGGAGCTTTCTGCAAACAAACCGTACACATCTGTGTCTTCACCATGGAATCAATGCTTTCGTTTCTTCCTATGTTGTTGTCACATGACTCCCATCAATGGAGTGTATGCTAGTTGATGTCCTCCTCTCTGTATGCGGCTGCTTCACACACCACCGTACTATCATCTTACCCACACACGATTCTGGAAGATGCTTCTCACCCTTCTCTTAGTGGTTGCTCTCAATGCACCTTCTACCCAACTACATCATGGTGGAGACAATACCAAGACCTCAACTTGAGATCTTCACACACGTAAGAACAACTATTGCAGCTTGGATGGATCAACTGGCAACCAAGGACCCACACTACTGCCTGGTGTAGATTGCCTTCTACACGCTCAGAACCTTTTGAGCTCTGATACCATTTTGATGTGGTAATAAATGAAATCACTGTCAACTTCCTACAACATTGACACATTCTCTCCATACACACTATCAAATCCAACAGATGTTATCTTTGCCAACTGCATATCATGCGGTTCTCACAAATCAATGGAATGTTACCATCATATTGGTCGCTCTTGATTCAAGACTACCTTTACTCACTATCAAGTTCCTTGTAGGTCTTCACAACATGGACACCTTCTCTCCATTCCATTTGAGACTGTCATAAGGGAAACTGTCCTTCAGTCCTTTCCTCCAAACTGTCTGCCACCTCTTTGTTGTTCAACATCGAGCCACACACTCTGCTCCACACAATGGTCAATCTCACCCATGATGAGGTTCATGATTTGCTCCAGGACATAATGAAAACCTTTTGGGACTATCACAATGAACGGGACTGTCATAAAGAGCCCGAACCAAAACCAACAAAGGTTATCTAAACAGTCCACAAATAACGTATCCCTCAACCTAAACTGCATTCACAATTGCAAACCAAACACCAGGAAACAAATAGAGCAATACAACCCGACAAGAAATGGACACTTCATTTAATCATATTCAAATATTAATACTGCAAAATAGTTGTACATTCGGCTAGAGAGCCCAATTTCTTCTCCTCTCGTTACTCCCCTTCTCTATTTTCTTGTCTATGCACTCTATATTTTTTTTGTATTCGGTTACATCTTCTCTCTTTATAGAGACTCTAAGGTAGTTATACAAAATGTTCACTATCCTCGTATTCGGTTACATTGTCATTTAATCCTTTTTATGGATATATCATTTCAATTTTAAACACAACCATTTTTGAACATGGTCCCCCCAAATTCTAACTGACTAACACATTACAATATAGTGAAACTTGTCATAAATTTCAAGCATCGAGGTGCTCCCGTACCAGTTATCCAAATCATCTTCTTCTGCAAACTGCCTTGGACACTACCCAACCAACTAATTGACATTTAATATTCTAAATTAATAGGACCTAATGATACCCTATCACTTTTTGGTGTCATTGTCGGGGACACAAAGCATAGAATTTTGTGTTTAAGTGTTATTAGGAGATGTTTTGAACATCAAGTTTTATGCCAAAAATTCCTTCATCAACTTCCTTCTCTACATGGTTAGGAAAAGAGGCCCTCACGAACGATTTATACCAAAGACCCCCCAAAATACGTTCCAATTATACATAGGGCTCAAGGCTTTGATGATAATACCTTTGAAGAATTATTTGAGCCTGTTCCACCAGAAGCCTTTCACTATCTACCTGAACATCAACTGGCAGAGTGGCCAGTTATTGAGGAAACAATCTTAGAAGAATGGAATCCTTTAGAAATTATGGGAGACTGTAGGGTTGAACCTCAACCTCCTAGAATGTTTACCTATCCTATTACTTTCGATGCAAATGATGATACTGTAATGAAGAACATCTCCCCAGCCTTCCTTCCAACCTTCCGTGGCTTGTCCTTGGAAGACCCAGACCAATTTCTCTTTGAATTCAAAGTCTTGTGTCAAACTTATGACTATAAGAATGACAACCAAAAGTTGAAGCTCTTTTCGTCGACTTTAAAAGATTCAACAATACGCTGGTTCATGGGATTGGGTGCGGGTAGTATAACATCTTGGGGGGAAATGGAGAATGTCTTCTTGCAAAAGTACTAGAGTTATTGTAGGGTGAGTGATCGTAAAGAAGAGTTGTTTAAGCTAAGACAAAACGAGGACAAAAGTTTGGAGGATTATCTCGATAGGTTTCTTTTCCTGTCTAAAAGATGTGGAGAAGAGGCTATTAGCACAGAGATTCTCAAGACTATTTTTCTTAAGGGACTTTTTGATGATGCTAAAATAAGTCTCGATTTGATGAGGAAAGGTGATGTATCTCAAATAACTCTTGAGGAGATATGTGAGTTATGTCAAAATTTCTCCTGTACATAGGGACGAATCCGCAAAACTAATCTTTTTAAAGGGTCTAATAAGATAGGGAAACTCTGGGAAGAAATAGCAAATCTGAAAACGGACATTCTTGTTCAGTTAAATACCACATTAGATGGTATACAAGCCAAAACTCATAATCCTAAGACCTTTTCAATCTATTGTCTCAGGTGTTGAAATAAACACTTGCTACACGAGTTCCCCTTGGAAAAAGTCAATGTTTGTCAACTTTGTGAGCAAAATCATCCTACAAATCAGTGTGAGCTTTTGTTTGATATTAAGAATACTAAGAAAAAAACCATTCAGGTTGAAGAAGAGACAAATGCCTTGAACCAACATCAAGGAGGTAATTTCTCTTATGGATAGAACCCTAATTCTTCATGGAGGCCACAAAATAATTGGGCTCATAATCAATGGACTCCATCTTGGAATCAGTCACCTCCACCACATCCTAACTAGGGAACTCCTTATTGGGGATCCCCTAAATGGACAAACCACACATGGGGAAATCAACAATGGTCAACTCAACCCCAACAATAGTGGTATCAACAACATACTACCCCCTAATGGAATCGGGCACAAAATATGTTTTATACTGAACCTAGGAGTCAACAACATAATTTGTTACCTCCAACTCAAAACCCTCCTCACAATGAGCAGGTAAACCAACCTCAACTTCGAGCGAAACTGCTGCCGAATCCTAAGAACAATTGCCAGAACACACTAGTCTATTCCATAGAACATGAAAATGTGCAATTACGTTCTGGTCGAACTCTTCAACCTTTGACCATTGAAGAAATAGTAGAGGAATCTGAGCTTCAAATTACCATGAAAGACATGTCATCTAATCAGGATACCACTCTCGAAGACAAAGAACCTTTTTCAGCAGCATGGGCTGCTGACTTGTCTTAGGGGGAGGAAGGCTAGTATTTAAGTCAACACAAGGAGTATCCCGTTCCAACGAAGAACATGAAAGCACCATATCCAGAAAGTTTAAAGTCTATAACTCCAGAAGTTACTCTGAAAGTTTCCTTAGCTATGAAAACTACGTTAATTTAGGAAATCAAGCAGTTTCCAATTGAAGTTCCTTTGTTACAAGCAATAAAGGAAATCCATGAGTTAAACCAGTTAATCAAATAGCTATGTATCAAAACGCCAGGTAGGAAACCAAAAAAGAAATATACCATTCATATTGATGGTTATTTAGCTGATTTTCTGTCTAGGAAGACTATTGCTCTGAAATATGATGATCCTGGGAGTCCACTTATAATAGTTACAATCAACAAGGTAGCAATACCAAATGCATTAGTGGATCTAGGGGTAGCTATTAATGTGATGACTATGGATGTAATGGAAAAATTAGGATTAACTAATTTACGTCCCACAACCACATTCTTACAAATGGCAAATCAGTCTATAGCCATCTCTAAGGGTGTAATTAAAAAAATCCTTGTCAAAGTGGATGGATGGGAATATCCAGTTGACTTCCAGGTAATCCAGTCACTTACACCTAAGGATAGCTATACTATAATTCTTGGAAGACCTTGGTTGGACATAGTTGCTTCTAATATTGATTGCAGGGAAGGGGGAATGACCATTTTGCATGGTCAAGATAGTAAACATTTGTTCTTATATCCCCCTGCTAAACCTACAAAGCATAAAAAGGTTTGGGTCGATGAACCAGAGGAAACCAATGGTTTAGAGATTTTAGCCTCCCTAGCCATGGTAGTAATTAAACAACATGGGGAAGAATTAATAATTTTTGTTGCACAACAAGCTCTAACCACAAATGAGGAAGAAATGATGGATGCTCCAAGGATCTTTGGGCAACCGATTGATATAAGAAGAATGGAGTATAGTTATACTACAATGGGAATGCCTTGTCCCTTAGCTAACATGATCCCCAGAACAAGATATTTCTTTGAAGATTTCATAAGCTTTCACTGACTTGTACCTCATATTTGTCCTCTCAATACCTTGTTGCGACCTATGTATACTATCACCTCAGTTCATATTGGAACAAAATCGATAATGTTGTTACTAGGAATTTTTTTGAATATCAATAGTTGGTTGATAGAAACTCAGGAGGATAAGTTGTTTAATGTGCTGGTAAAAAGGTCTAAAGCTTTTTCTTGGGATTATATGGACATGAGGGGAATTCACCCAAGTGTTTATACCCATCACATTTACATTGACATCAGTATAAGACCTGTTCGCCAGCCACAGAGGAGACTCAATCATGCACTAAAAGATTTGGTCAAAAGTGAGATTGAAAAACTCCTTCGTGATGGATTTATTTATCCAATATCTGATAGTAAGTGGGTATCACCTATGGTGGTAGTTCCAAAAAAAATGGGAAGTGGAGAATCTATGTAGATTATCGAGAACTCAACAAAGCCACTTATAGAGATTATTTTCCCCTAACATTTGTTGATCAGGTTCTGGACAACTTGGTTGGGAGGAAATATTTCTCCTTTCTCGATGGATTTAGCAGTTACAATCAGATACAGGTTGCTTTGGAAGATCAAGACAAAACCACATTTACTTGCCCGTGGGGTATGTTTTCTTTTAGAGTGCTTCCTTTTGATCTATGCAATGCCCCAACGACCTTCCAGAGAGTCGTTCTTTCCATATTTTCCACTCTCATTAATGACTATGTCGAGGTCTAGATGGATGATTTTACAGTCTATGGGTCAACTTATGACAAAGCTCTTCAGAACCTAGATTGAGTTCTGCAAGTTTGTGAGGAAAATAGACTATCCCTTAGCCATGAAAAATGTTTGATAATGGTGGAACAAGGAATAATCCTGGGTCATCATATTTCCTCAGAGGGGATAAAGGTTGACCCTAAAAAAATCAAATTCATCCAGCACTTGACAATCCCTTGGACCCAGATAGACGCTCAAAGTTTTCTAGGACATGCTGGTTACTACAGAAGGTTCTTTGAAAGCTTCAGTAAAATCGCAGCTCCTATGTTTTCTCTTTTACAAAAAGAGGTAGAATTTGTATGGACACTTGAGTGTCAGCTATCATTTGAAACCATAAAGGAAAAACTTGTCTTTGGTCTCGTTCTGCGAGGACCAAATTGGAGTATCCCCTTTCATATCTAGACAGATGATTTTGATGATGCTACTGGGACAGTCCTGGGACAAGAAGATGAGAAAGGGGGAAAGTATGCTATATATTTCATCAGTAAGAATATTACTCTTGTAGAAAGGAACTATACAACAATAGAAAAATAATTCTTAGTTGTTGTTCATGCCAAAAATAAATTCTGCCACTACATTATGGGATATAGGGTTATGGTTTATACAGATCACTCAGCTATAAAGTATCTAATGAATAAACCCATAGTTAATGATCGAATTATGATATGGTTATTGCTCCTTCAAGAGTTTAATGCCACAATTCTCTATAAAATAGGAAAATATAATGTAGTCAAATTTTTTGTCATGAATCAAACATGAAGAAAATGACAATACTCCTGTATAGGATGATTTCCCAGATGAAAATCTTTTCGTAGTTTCTATAAAATAACCTTGGTTTGTAGATATTGCTAATTATTTAGCTGCTTTAGAGATGCCCCCTGGATTCACAACGAAGCAAAAGAAACCTCTAGTTAGAGAAAGTGCCTCGTTCAAGTGGATAAAAAAAATTATATTTTTTTGTGGGCCTAATATGATTCTAACAAGATGCGTGAGAGTAGACAAAACCTACAGAATTCTAAGAGCTTGTCATGATGATCCTTCGGGAGGGCATTAATCTGTAAAGAGAACTTCCCATAAAGTCTTAGGTGCTGGATACTATTGGCCCTCAATGCATAAAGACATTAAGAACTATGTTCATCATTGCGATGAATGTCAGAGAGTGGGAAGGTCAACTGCCTCTTCGGAAATGTCATTGCTACCATAGGTAGTCCTTGAACCATTCGAGAAATGGGGTTTAGATTTTATCGGACCCATAGATCCTTCCTCTCAAGGGAAAGAGTACATATTGGTTTGCACTCACTACCTGACAAAGTGGGCTGAATTTCAAGCTTTATGCGTAGCTAGGGAAGAGAAAGTCGCTGACTTCCTCTATAATAAGATCTTCCTTAGATTTGGAGCCCCTCGAACAATCGTCACTGATCAAGGACCCCAATTTATGTCTAAGGTACTCTTAGCATTTACCAAACATTTTCAAGTAAGCCATAGGAAGTTATCCCCTTACCACCCTCAAGTGAACTGCCAAGTAGAAGTAACTAATAGAGAGCTTGAAAACATTTTAATGAAAATAGTTTCTTCTGGAAGAAAAGATTGGGCCAAGAAACTGCCTGAAGCCATATGGGCATACAACACAACCTAGAAATCTACGACTGGATTCAACCCCTATGAGCTCATTTTTGGGAAGAAACCTCTTCTTCCCATTGAGTTTGAACTTCAAACTCTTCGAATAGCTATGGAATTAGGTCTAGATTTAAAACAATCCCAAGTTGAAAGAGTTTTGCAACTAAGTGAATTGGATGAGCTTTGCCTAGACGTCGTCCATCAAACTGAACTAATTCAACATCGACGAAAGGTATGGCAAGACAAACATATCAAGGAAAGGGAATTTCATAATGGAGACTGGGCCCTTCTATTCGATTCAATATACAAGGACCACAAGGGAAAGCTCAAGACTCACTGGTTAGGACCATATGAAGTTGATGAAGTCTTTTCAAATGGGACTGTTCGACTGAAACCAATTGATGGTGATACGCGAACTCTTTTGGTTAATGGTCACCACGTATGTGTCTATAATAAGCTAGTTAACAAGGAGGAATTTTCAAAGATGGTGGAAATACATGGCGAAGTCCAATGTCTTGACTTTGCCTTGGCAAAGTCTATCTAGTAATGCTTTAGGCTTGTTCAAAAAAATAAAATAAAAATAAAAATTGATGAATGAAAAATGAATGTGCAATAAAAAGACATGTATAATATTGTTCTCTATTAAATTTTTCTTTCTTGGACTTGGCTAATTTTTGTTCCATTTGTAGGACTTAAAAAAAAAATGAGAAAATAACTTCTGGAGCACCCATCACCAATGCTCCAGAATGTTATGATACTAAGGCTGATGCTCTAGAACTTGAGGATTTCCATACCAATGCTCTAGAACTTGTACAAAGTCACCATGTCAGGGAGGCGTTCTACACCAAGGTCAAAATTTCTCAAAATTCATTTTGTTGTTGCTCTGGCTGCATCTTTCGACGATGCTCTAGAACCATTCATCCCATTGTTGCTCCAGCTGCATCTTTCGACAATGCTCTGGAACCATTCATCTTGTTGTTGCTCCGGCTGCATCTTTCGATGATGCTCCATAACCTTTCATTCTGTTACTACTCTAGCTGGATCTTTCGATGATGCTCTGGAACCTTCATTCCACTACTGCTCTGACTACATCTTTCAACGATGCTTCAGAACCTCCATCTCATTCTTTTTCGGTTGCATCTTTCAGCGATGCTCTGGAACCTTCATCTCACTTCTATTTTGGTTGCGTCTCACACCGATACTCCAAAACTTATCCGACTTCTTCATCATAAATGCAAACCTCTTGCATGCTCTAGAACTTATGTACAAGTTTCAACCGTGATGTCAAATTGCATGCTCCAGAACTTACACATTTACATTCCGCCACCTTTTTCAAACAAAAAAAAAATTGTGACTCTTCCGCCATAATATTTCATACATTTGTCTTTATATTTTTGCTTTAAGCATAAATAGGCCACGTCATTTAGTACTCCCCATTGATAATTCTACCACCATAGAATTTTGCACCCGTATCATAATAAATCTACTGTCACCTCAGCCAATACCTTCACGTCACCCTATCAAATCTGTAAGGTACAAAATCTTCAAGCGATCGCAAAACACAAGTAAGTATTAATTTTCCCTTTTAGTAAGTAGTTATTTTCGAATAAAAAATAATTAATTGGCACGAACTTCACTCCCAATTTAGCAATTTGTGCCACTCGGTGATTAGTTACTGGTATGAAAAATCCTTTCACATGCCTTCATGGAGAACAAAAATCATTGCATGGTAAGACAAAGCCGTACTTTCAAAAACCTGTGTTGAAGCTTTGGGCCATAATTGAAGTCTTTTGCAAAGTAAGGAATAAGAAAAGTGGGAGGTGGTAAGAAGAAATCAGAACAAGATTCAGTAGAAAAGTTGTTGGGATTGAGCAGTATTTCTAGATTATTCGAAGAAGTGGGGTGGGTAAGCTTCATCAAGAAATTTGAAGGCTATAATGAAAATCTGGTAAGTTCTTTTGTAGAGAACTATGCTCATGGTGACATGGTACTCCAGGGTAAGCATTTCAAGGTGAGTTCCAAAATTATTTCCCGCTTATCTGGATTACAAAATACAGGCATAAAAATTAAGGAAACATCCCAAATTACATATCAAAAATCATCTGAATTGTTTGTTAGAGAGGGAGACCCACACCCAATGGTAGTAATAAGTACCAGGGGACAAAATAAAGGATTCCAGAGAACCTCCATACTAGAACCCTGGGGCACTGCCGCTGCATGGATCATCAAATATTTTACTTGTGAGGGTCAGTTAACTGTAGTTGTGGGACCTTCCTTTTGAATATTGACCTATCTACGTCATGGGAAGGAGGACCTGGTTCTTAGGGTTAACATGCTAGAATTCTTGTATGATTCCTTGAACACTTGCATAGAAAGGTATAAAACAGGGACTGGGCCTTTGAAAAATCACGGGTTAATTCATCTAATCTGCAAGTATCACTTTCATAAGAAACCAGTGGGAAAATAGGAGAAGTTTCTAAAAGAAATTGAGAAGCCTGCAATTGCAAGAACCATAGAATTGTGGGAACCATCTCATCAGGCCATTTCATCATCCAGAGTAATTTTCCCTCAGGGCTCTCTAGCTCTGGAAGCCCTTAATCCCACCAATTTTGGTGAGGATTTTCCAAACCTTCTCGGGGATGAATTCAAAACCCCTGACCTACCAGAACAGGTTGATATTATTTACTCTGACTCAAGTAAACCCAAAAAAAAGAGAAGGGGAAAAAGTAGAACACCTGTCACTTTCCAAGAGTTGCCTCCCCTTAGAAGAAGTAAGCGGCTAGCTTCCAAACTCTCTGAAACCCCAATACAAGGTAAGGAGGGAAGTTCACAAAAGAAAAAGCCTAAGCGGCCATAGGGACCCATAGAAATTTTAGAGCTTTCTAGTGACGAGGAGGTACCCCTAAATAAAGAGGATTCAGGTGAAGAATTTCCTTCCCACTCAGCATATAGGGAGGAAATCTTCAATAATGAGAGTTAGGGACAAGAACCAGAGGGGGATGAGAGTGTGCCAGAAAATTTATCACCCATTGTAACTCAAATTGTTGAAACAATTGAAACAAGTAGTGCCATTGCTGAATTGGAAAGGTGTAAAGTAGAAATATATGATTTACAAAGACAATTGTCTAAAGATAACGAAAAGACAGAATTGTAGAAAGAAGAATTTTATGTGGAGATCGCTATAATAAACAAGAGAGACCAAGAAATAGAAGGGTTGAAGCTTCAATTGTAGGAAAAATATTCACTACTTTGTAAGTTACAAGAGAAAATTCAAGAACAAAATCAAAATCATAAAGTTGATGGTATTGACATTGCAAAAAGAGATGCGGAACCGGAAATGATAAAACAAAATTTGGTGCTAATGTTTATAGATTTCAAAGAGGATAAGAGAACAAAAACTAAGGAGTTGAATGCTTCCATTAGTAGAGTAGTTGAACTGGAACATGATTTAAAGGAATGCTCTATAAAACCTCAGATGGTGTCTAAAGAAATTCAGACTAAACCAGTTGTAACCAACTGGTTCTAGGTCCACATTCCACCTATGCTAATGAAATGGATGGAAAGATGTTACTTCCTCAGAGAGGTCCAAGCTGAAAATTACAGGCTAAAGAAAGAACTAGTGCTCCTGAAGGAGTCATTTCACAGAACTTAGAGAGGAGAGCAGGATGTGTGTCAATTGGTGGACTGTTTACTAAATTGTAGAAGACCATCAAGGATTTACTCAATGTTTCTAAATGCACAATGGCTAAGGTGGAAACTGTTTAGAATATATAATGATCAACCTTATGAGCCAAATGATAAATATTTTTAGAATCAACTCCTGAAGATCAAGATTTACTTTGTGAATTCTTTATCCATGACTTGTTATTAGAGAACCATATAGATTTCTTCATCAACCTGTTTGTTGGTGAGATTGAGTTAAGGGCATTCCTCTTCACCTTGAGGAATCAAGTCCATTGGTAGGAATGAACAAAAGAATTTTCTCAAGCAGAGAGAACAGTAGGTCTCCAAATGAGGTCCCCAAATTCCAGACCTAGAGGTTTCAAGGGTACATTTCGGGCCCTTCTTGTCAATGATAAAATGAAATAAATATATGATAATATCCTCAAGAAGTGTTATGATAATTTCATGGAGAATGGACAAAAGATAATTGGAAAAGCATGGAGTGCTTGTGAAGAAAGATTCACCACCCTACCAGTCTACTTAAAGAAAAGAGAGGTTATTTCTCCTCTAAATATCATATGGTCGTTCAGGAGGGTGAAAGCATTAGTTAAAATTCTAAAGACCCTGAGGAAAAAATGGATAGGGATGAAATACAAACCTCCATTACTACTCAATCCACCCACAGCCTTCAATGTTTTCATAGACCAGAATGGTAGGCATTTCAATGAATGGAGGGAGAATGTGATGTTGAACAGGGGATTCATTCAAGATCCTGAGGCTTTTGATGCATCAGCAAGAGAGACGCATGACCTCAGTACCCTTTATGAGGAATGGAATAGATCTAGGGGGTTTAACTATGGAGTAGGACTTGCCAGAAATTAGGTAGGGGAGGAAATGATGAGGTAAAAAGAACCTCATCATAATAGAATATGGGAAGCTTACTTATGCTTAACTCAATCCTAAGCCTGTGCCAATTTATTAAACTTTAGGAGAAGTAATTGCTTTTTTTAAGGAAAATTATGCTTTCTTTCTTTCTTTTCATTAATTGAGGAAATTTACTAAAGCAGGTTTAATAGATTGACTTGAGTGTTTTTGTAGGAAATAAAAGGTCATTATGTGTTTGTTACAGAAATTTACTAGCACGTGCCTCAAGAATAATGTTGTGGGTCCACTCCTAAGAAGCTAGATGATGCACCGAAGATCTAGTTTCAGTTCTTTTAAAAAAAAATTGTTAAAAACTTTATGGCTCTTCTCGAGCCTTCTTCATGTTTATGAGCTTTAAATACATCAAGTTAGTTTTTAGTTGAGGAAGACTTTTTCAATGGCTATCCACGCCATCTATAATTTAGGATTTACTTGCAAATTTATCTATAAAGATGTAATTTTCATATCTAATGAATAAGACGGAGAGAGTATCATTATGCTCTTCACATGATTTTCAAAATTCTGTTGAATGAGTTATTTGTTTTATGTCTATTGATGATATCTTGAATCATAAGTGATGATGACTATTCATAAGGGGTAGACTCTAGAACTAGTAGCCTATGTGATTTGAAGACGATGTGTTAACCCGCAAGCTGGCCACTCGAGGGAAGTAGATTAGATAGATAAGTATTTTTTTGTTCTGTTGTTTTGTTTGTTAAAGCTAGATATCTGTTCAGTAGAAGCAACTAAGTTTGTTAAGATTCAAGTATGAAGTTATAGAGCACCACTGTTTTAATTCGTATGCATTATATTTTGTAGTTGATAAGAAATTTTACTGTTTAAAAGATGTTTCATTGTCTTTTTACTTGTTGTTCTGCTTTCGTAGTATATCAGTTATTTGGTTTTCTCATCTCAATGCTTTCTAGTTTAGTTGTGATGCTTTTTAAATTAGTTTTCTTATGCTTCTTAGTTTAGTGTTTCCAGTTTTTCCTAGAATATTTGGTTTTCTAGCTAAACAACTTAGGCCTTTAATTTAGAATTGATTTTGATAGTTAAGGAAAAATCAGAAAAACATAAAATGAGTTATCCAAATCATCTTCTTCTGCAAACTGCCTTGGACATTGTCTGGTCGACTAATTGACATTTAATATTCTAAAGTAATAGGACCTAACGATACCCTATCATCCACTAATCCTTCTCAGATTTGAGTCCCACAGAATAAAGCCTTTCCTTCAATCTTCTTGCTAGTGGACAATTTTAACTAGTCAAAAATATCCTATGAAAGGGACCTAGATATGGTTTCATAGCGAGGGTTTTATACTTTAGGGTCCATTATAATAGGATAGGTTAGAGAAATTTTGCAGTTTCAACACTATACAATTTAAACCTAACCTTTGAATTTATGACCCAGGGCATGGATCAATGTGTAATTCAAAAGGGCTTTGAAAATAACCCGACAAGATTTAGAGAAATTTCAAAGCAATTACAAGGTATCAACATCAATTCAAAGCAATTAAGGGTGGGTCAGGCATGGCTCATGCTAGTGTGGCGGAAGGGCTCTGTGAGCTAAAGGCCACTCAGGCTGGCAAGGCTGATAATGTTACTAGGTTGAGGAAAGGTAAGGAGAAATACATGTAGGCTGCGACTGTCAAAGATGGCAAGGGAAAGAATGTGGTTGGGAAAGATTCCAGAGGGGATATGGTTGTGGGGATCACAGAGCTGACTGGTGGGGAAAGTGTTAGGAGGAGATCGGGGAGGCTAGCCAAGAACAACAAAAAGAGGCTAATTATTGAGGACTCAGAGGTGGAGCAGTCAGACAACAAGGGTTACAAGGAGGAAGAGTCTGGTGATGAGGTTGAAGACATGGGGGAGAGGCCCTTGCCTGCTCTGATGGACAACAAGATTCCTGGCCATGGCTTTGACTTGCACTCTTCGCTGGTGAATGAGCCTGGTGGGATTCAGGAGACTAGGGATGTCGGGGAAGATTCAGACATGGTGGCGAAGAGATTGAAGACTCTGGACAAAAGGTTTAGGGGTTTGACCTGCTTCACAATGAAACTAAGCTACTTTGTTACTAGTGCACTGTCAAATGTCATAAAAGAGGAATTGGAGAGGAATAATAGACAGGAAAACAAAGAGTGGGTGGGCGATGAGGCGGTTGACCTCCTGTTTAAGAACTAGGACGATGCCAGTTAGTTGTTCTTGTTGCTCATCTGTCGGCTGTTTTTTGGTTGTTTGTGTGTTGTCTCTGGGTTGTTTCTGGTTTTTTTTTCTCTGTTAATGTTTGTTGTTTAAGTCTTGTCCTCTTTTGTCCCTAGTGGCTCGTTGTGAGGGGTACAATGCCCCGTAAATGTTGTTCGACTTTTCAAAAACATCAATTCAACTTAGAAATGCAATTTATTATTACCCTAATTTGACTAAGCTTGATTGAAACACAAAGCGTGGAATTTGCATTACTTATGGATTTTTGCACATAGAAAACCCTAATTTCAGCTATATCAAACATTTGGAAACGCCTTCTAGTCTCCTGAATGCTTGAGACTTGTCTAGAGTTAAATCAATTTTATGAGAAAATAAATCATTTGGATTCCTTGAAGTCTAAACTGGTAGCTCAGGGCGTCAAGTCCTCCATTACTACTTACTCACACAAAATGTAACGACCATCATATACAGTTCTTTAACTTTGAACACTAGCCCTTGATTCTATTTTAAATTGGAAAGATAGGTGACTTCGATCAAGTCAATGCATTTTGAAAATCAGTCACCATCGCCCACAAAGAAATCGACCATTGGGAAATTTCTAGCCTTGCACCACTTACTACATGCAGGATCCACCTTTTATTCATTATGCTTATCTGGGGACATCCACGTGTCAACCTTTTTCTAACCTCACTAGGTTTTTCAAATCATTATTTTAATCAGGAAAGGTTAGTGGGGAATGGTGGAGATGAACTCTCGACACTACTCCTCAGCTATTGATCTCAGAACCTTTCTGGCTATGGACAAGCAAGAACCAAGCCCCACCTCTTCGATAATATATGTCGTGATAATCCACTCACCCCATTGAAATATTTAAACCTTTAATTTAATATGTTGGGGCTAGCAGGGATCGATGTAGATTGAACATCTCCATCGAATGATTAGAATAAACTACATGTGCACAAAAGTTAGTTTCAAAATAGGGCCACCACTAGGTCAATGAGATCATGAAACTCAAGAGACAAAGACTTAATACATAAGTCTATCAATTAAAATTTCATTAGACTCAGGAAAACTTAAAACAATTTTGAGGTGTGAAAATACCGGTAGGCCAAGGTAAAGGGGCCAGTAAAGACAACAACCCAAATGACTCAAGTTATGACTAAGATGATTAGAAACTAGGTACAACAGGTCAATAAGAAAATAAAATGCCAAGGAACAAGACTTGATGAAAGTTCTAAGCCAAGGGTTTTAGAGCTAAAACCCTAGACCATAGTCCAGGATAAGGATGCAAAAGCCATCGAGATTGCCTAGAATTCACTAAAATTTTCAAATTTTAAAAGCTCTACCAGTGGTCCCTACTTGGGGATGCATACACTTGGTGGGTATGGAAAGAATTTAGATCATCTGGTGGCACAAACCAAGATAAAGAAATCTAGGAGCTTTTCTAGACAAGACAAGAAGACACAACAAGAAGCAAACTGACCAAACCTATATACACTAGTTACACGACTATGCCATGTACATGGAAAGATAACCCATTTCAAGAGAAATATGGTTTCAAGAACTATCCATGTACTAGAAACTCTAGAACATCACCTGTCAAGGACTGTAATTAGTATGAGTCTTCTCCATGCATATTAGCAGTTAAGTATGGGCCTAACCACAAAGGATCAAATTTCCCATGTTTACCTTTATCCTCCATTCTTGCATTCCACATTAAAACCATGTTAATAGCTTCAAATTTACTTTATGTAGTCCATTTTTCATTCAAATTATTCAATTGAAGTTGCAACCATGTGTTTTTCTTACGAGCATCCCTCCTAGTTTCATCTAGTTCAATCAAGGCTTTGATTCTCTATTGCATTTCATCACCAATATCATCAGCATCATCCTATACAAACTTATAAATTTTGAACAATTTTTTTTGTGGTAGTCTTGTTGCAATACCATACACAAGATTGAAAGGTGCATGACCAATGGCTTTCTCAATAGTCACTCTATTTTCCCATAGAGATAAATTCAACATGGAGTCACATGCTTCTTTATTCTTATCAGCGATCCTCTTGATAATATTCATCAATATTTTTTTGCTTCACTCAGCTTGGCCATTCCCTTGAGGTTGATATGGATTATAATATGAGACTTGTATTCCATGCCCATCACAAAAAGCAGTAGATTCCTTAGACTAAAAACACATTGCATTATCAGAAACAATAAATTTAGGGACACCAAATCTAGTTAAGATATTTTCGAACAAAAAATCAATGACAACTTTGCTAGTTGCTCTCTTAGGGGGGATGGTTTCAACCCATTTGGTGAAGTAATATATTGCCACTAAAATCCGTGAGTGTCCACTTGATTTTTCTACTATTTCCCCAATAAAATCGACCCCCCACTATTGGAAAGGAGCTTGGACTATGACTGGTCTAAAAAGGTAAATTACCTAAGAACTTCAGTTTTCTAGAGAACTTTTGGAAAACATCACATGTCCTTACCAACTTGTTTGCACATTTGAATAATGTGGACCACCAAAAACCTGCTGTGATGATCTTGTGAGTAGTAGTTTTTTCCATATAATGTCCTCTATATACTCTATTATGTATTTAATTCAACAACTTCAAAGCCTGCAAAGTGTTCACACATTTTAGTAGGACTCCACCTAGATTTCTCCATCATAGCTCATTTTGAATAATCACATATCTGATAGATTGCAACTTTAAAATTCTCTTTTCATTCTCTGTCACACCATCTAGTCATAGTATACTTTGTAAATACCTCACAATATTTTCATACCATTCACATGTTTGGACATAAGATGGGGGATATTTCCAAATGATCAAAATGATTAATTTGATTAGCTTCTAGGTTAGTTTCAACCATTAATCTTGCAATACCTTGGCCTCAAACCAACTTGGTGATCTAGATATCTATGTGGAATTCTTGGATTCTATTAATCCACCTACACGTCCTCCCCATAGTCTCTTACTAGGTGAAAATATCTTTCACTGTTGCACTTGGCACATATGCAACTATCTTGGCTCCTGTGAGGTAAGGTCTAAATTTTGTGACTACCTTTACCAAAGTATAAGCTCTTTTATCTATCAAATTATATTTTAACTTAGTTGATTGCAATGACTTGCTAAAGAAAGAAATTGGTTGCTCATATCCTTCATCATTTTTTTGCAAGGGCACCCCAATAACGGTGTGAAATGATGCAAATATAAATAATTGAAAAGGAAATGAATAATTAGGTGACTTAAGGATAGGTGCCTCCTTAATGGCCTGTTTTATGTCTTGGAAAGCTCATAATGGTTCTTTTGACCAAGTCACCTTCTCGCCCTTCTTTAACATCTTTGATATTGGCCTAGAAATTTCTACAAAATTTGTAACAAACCTCCTTGGGAAATTAATCTAACCAAAGAAATATTGAATTCCCTTGACTTTCTTCGGAAATGGGATCTTATCAATCTCTGCTACCTATTTAGGATCAATATTGACCCCATAGTTTGATATAATGTGTCCCAACAATTTCCCCTATTTGACCCCAAACTGACATTTCATAGGATTCAAGGAAATCCCCTACTTCAAGGCTCTGATAAATATTTTCTCAAGGTGTGAGCAATGATCATCTTCCTTCTTACCATGAGCAGTAAGATCATCTTGATAAATGGCAAGAAACAAATCAATGAAGTCGAAAAAACCAAAATCCATGTCTCTTTGAAAAGTAGCACCAATATTGATGAAGCCGAAAGACATCCTCACATGTACATATGTTCCCCATGGTGTTGTAAAGGCAGTTTATACTATTCTAATTCCTTGACCATGACTTGGTTATAACATGAAAACCCATCGATCATTGAAAGCATCTCACATCCAATCACCTTTTACAACATAGCCTCCATGTTAGGCAGAGTGTAATTCTACTTAAGAGATGCCACATTCAAGTTTCTAAAGTCTACACACAACCTCAGGTCACCATTCTTCTTCTTGACTGGGACCAAATTTGAAACCCATGATGAATGTCTTATAGGCTTTATAATCCTAGCATCTCTTAGCTTTGTAATTTCTTCTTGCATTTTTGGTTGCAAAGTAGGATTGATTGGCCTTTGTTTTTGCCTAAAAGGATTTACATCAGGCTCCAGCGATATCTCATGTTAGAAAATATCATCCCTATAGTCTTTTAAGTCATCATACAACCATGCAAACACATGTCTATACTTCCTCAAGAGAGAATTCAGCATGGTCCTAACATGTGGCTTCATTTTCTTTCCTATGTATAACAATTTTGGTGAATTGTCAGTTCCCAACTTGATTTCTTCTAGATCTAATTAATGAGAAGAAGCTTGTTTTACATTTTCTTTGTCAAGGTTGTCAAAGACCCTTTCTAATGCAACTAGTCCTTTGTGAATTTTATTAGTCTTCAATTAGATTACCTCATTCCCAAATAATGTTTCTTTTCCATCAACATCTATTACCAATGAACCAATATCAATTTCTTGGCTCTCATATTCATCAATATAATGAAAAAATCTAAGGATATTATTGTAATCATCGAACACTTGCCAGTTGAAAATTTTATTTGGCACTGTAGGTCGTGTGTGTATTTTTATTTTGGAAAAACCAACAATGGTAATATCATCTAATGTGATAGCAATGTTTGCTAACAAATCTACTTTTACATTCTCAGCTCTTTCTACCCAATCTATATTAAAAGTGCCAAAGGCTTCAATCATATGCCATACAACATTCCTATATTTCTTAAGCCTTTTATCCTTGGAAACAAATTTAGACCTAACCTAGGATGCTAGTAACTCAGAGTCACCTATGACCTTTCGCATGTCTATACCATATTTAGAAGCTATCTTAAGACCAAACAATAGAGCATGATACTCGGCCACATTATTGGTACAAACAAATTTTAACAAGAAAGAATACTTGAAGGTCTTACGTTGTGGTGAAGTCAAGATAATCCTTTCACTAAAGCCCTCTTTAGAACAAGCTCCATCAAAGTACATAGTCCAAAGGGCATCACCTTGTGGGCCATCAGAAAATTCTTGAAAAATTGGTGCAGGCTCCTTCTCTTCTTTTGGCACCTCTTCCTTAGCATAAAAAGTATCCAGACCAGTTTCTACAAAATTAATCCTCACTGGCTCCTTTGGTTCCTCCACATATTCAATCATGTGATAGATTCTTGGTTCCCTTGCAATCTTGACATCCTTATGATCAATAGAAAAAGTAGTAAATGGTAGATCACATTGTATACTCCCACCCATGGAAGCACTCTAGATTATCCTTATAATAACATCCCACAGGTTGGTGGGATTTTTACCACAATGATGCTCATAAACAATTCCTTTTCAAGGAAGGTTGCTAGTTTTTATGGAACTTTGTTAATTACCCATATAACAAGGACCTCTCTCAAATCGATATCATAACAATTCCCATTAGTGCTATCAACCTTCATACCGATTTCTTCCATTATTTTTATTAGCATCACATTATTCGTAGCCCCTGAATCAATCATATAGTTCCTAAGAAATTTCATGTCAATGATCAAGCTTAGAAAAACTGATTAACTTGGCTTGGATTTGCAGTAATAGTGGTTCCTAAATATATTTTAGGGTTTTCATTTATTTATATCTACACCTATGCATTCTTCTCTTGTGCTTTACTTGATTCATGTTGGTCAATGACCATCTTATCTTTACCATCCTTGTCAAAACTATTGATAAAGGAAACTGTCCTCTCCCTATGCTCCTCAATTCTCATCATCACTAATACTAGAACTATATCCCCAACTTGAGACAAGACTTCAAACATGTATACAAGAGAATACAAGGGTAATTGAGGGAGTATAAATTCTTTAGGAGTTACCTTATCACCTTTTTTTCTCTTTCTAGTGCTCACCTTGAGGTTCTTGGACTTCACAGCCTAGGGAACAAAATCACCATCAATCTTGAACTTAGTATTCTTCTTAGCCCAAATCCTAATTTTCACCTTCCTTGGGCTTTGTACCTTCCTTCTTACTTTTTGTGCCAAACCACTTATTTGCTGCATTATTCTCCTTTACAAACATACTACAAGGGTTACCCTATTTTCCACTTACATTTATGTTTCTCAACTAAAGGTTGCTTCTTGCTTGAGCAGCCAGGGAAAATATATACTTTTCAATTTCTTCATTGGAAGGTCTCCTCAAAGAAACATTATCTAACTCCATATTATAAATAGTGCAATAATTTTCTCCATCTTCATCAGAGAATACTTGTAGATGATGCACACTGGTTTATTGCCTCTGCATAGAATTCAAGGTCTGATTTGTTTATGAATAGATTTTCCATCTGTTCATGTTCATGAGGAGAGTTTGATCCACCTTGATCATCTTGAGTATCTTCTAAGGATTTTGCAACAACACACTGCTATGATGAGTGGGTGATTTGACACATTTCACACCATGGCAAGTTGTAAACAACATTGATGGATTTTCTTTGCAAAGGGTTAGGTGTAGCTTAAAAAAATTTCTGATTGTTGTTAAAAGGCTTTTCAATATGCTATTTGGTATGATACAGATAGTCCTGCAGCCTTGGTGGCCTTTCATTCTTTTTTGACTTTCGTAACAAAACAAAGAACCTGATCTAACTTTTCATCAAGATTTGAAATTTTACCAACCTTTTCATTGTGAGTTCTAGCATTTTTAGAAGCCTTAGGGTCATCCCTTTTTCCCACCTTGCCTGATGCTCTTCTATTGTTTTCAATATTGACAACAATTTTGCAAGCTTCTCTTAGGTACTGTGGGTTCTTGTCTTACAATAGATAACACATCTTAGAATCATATGCATTGCAATACACTACCAGATAGACATTTTCATTGGGCCTCAAATAGGTAGGGAATCTAATCATAGACTTCTGGAATCTTGCATTGAACTCGGTTGCCATTACATTATGTCCTTTAGTAATATTATTGAAATCATTCAACTTGAACCTAGGATTAGTCTGATCCCCACATTGTTCTCTGAAAATACTATAGAAATATTCCTTTGAATCAATAATTGCATCAGGAAACCACCTATACCAATCCCTTGCATCTTCAATCAAGGATTGCATAAATTATTTCATGGAAACATGATCATCCCATAGTTAAAAATCTTCCATAAATCTTTGGAAGGATTTCAAATGATCTTCACCATTGAAAGAATTATTACTAGTAAATTTAGGGAGATAAGTTCTTGTATTATGAGGGACAATATTTAGGTACCTTGGGATGTTATCAAAGAAAAAATGTGTGTACCTATCAGTCTAGGGTGGCCTTCTAGCATTTCTATTTCTATGAGAATCCATTTGCTCATCATCTCCTTTGTTGTCAGATTTATCACCAGTCTTACTTCTTCCATTCCTGCCATTGCTACCACCATTTTTATTTATTCTCTCATCATATTCAGAGTAAGAATTTATATTCTTACTACCTCCTCCACCATGATCTCCACCACCAATGTTTCTAGGGGCATGCCCTTCAAACTTCTTCTTTTGAGACTCACTATTATTTTTTCTAGAGCTTGAAGGTTCGGGAGTTGGTATAGACATTTTAAGGAAAGAAATATTCTTGTCCATTTCTACATTAGCAACTTCCATTTCATCCCTCACCAATTCTTCTTATAATTTCTTATTGACAAACTGCAATTTCAAGAGCTTAGGATTTGGGGGTGCATCAGATAGAGTGGGATCAACTTTAGGGCTACTGATAGGAGTTTTTATAGATGAAGTGTCGGTGTTTGTATTGGTATTGGGAGTGAATTTATTGAAGGTATTTTTCTTGGTCTGGTCAATGGGCTTCTTCCCATGATCTACAAGGGACGTCTTATAGAAGTAGCCAAAGGATCATAGGATTTGGTAGTTGCAACACTTGTTGCATTTGTACTAGTATCATAGGTTCCCATCTAAACTATGGCCTTAGGGATCTCAACGAATAATTTAGTTTCCTTCTCTTGAAATGATTTACACCTGGAAACATCCTCTTCCATCTTTTCAATTTTTAGCCTCCTAGCATCTCTCTTGAGTTGCTTGGTTCTAATTATATCCTCTTTATCCTTCAACTCCTTGAGTCTATTTTCATCTTCATTAGCAAGTCAGATATCTTCCTCTTCTAAGACTTTCATTTCCTTATCTATATCTTCCTTGTTTTCTAAGAGATCCCCAAACTCATTGGCGGTAGGGGTATGGAAGGTTGTTTCAAGTGGGTCTTCCTCAAGGGCAAGCTGTATTTCTATATTGGGAGGTTCTCCTCTTGGCATAAAATTCCCTCCATGGAAGATAGACCCAACTCTAGGGGTTGGAGGTTCTATGATCTCCTTAGTTCTTTTCCAAAATTCCCACCTATCTTCATCTCTTGATATATCAAGCTCATTGTGAAATACTTGTTCGATAGGAAAAATCCATTGATCTTCCTTCATAATTTCATTCCTAGATGGATTATCAGGAGTACTAGCACTATCTACTTCATTATTTAAAGTAGGGGATGCTCCAGCCAAAGATTCAATAGACATACCTGATTCGATAGGTTTCTTAGCCCATGATGGTTTCTTATCCTTTGCAGACTCAAGCTCCAACTTATGTTCAACATTTTTCTTTGCATAACTTTTGGTCTTCCTCATGGTATTTGATAACATGTCAAGATCCTCCTTCTTAGGTTCTCCTCTAGCTTTTATCTTTGTATTTGTATGAGAAAATTTAGAGTCACCACCTAGTATACTAGGAAATAGAAATTGATTGTAATTTAACTTAGAAATAGTGACCTCAGAGAAGATTCTAAACATACCCTGACACAATTTGACAAAATTGACCAGAATTGGATGTGTAGACTAAATTTGAAAAAAATATTCTTCCTTCACGAAGAATAACAAAACTACTGACACTGATTGTACCAGATCTGCACTTAGAGACTCTGAATTTAGTAAGCCCCAACATATTCACCATTTTGTTGCTGATTTTTAAAGAACCAAGCATATTTCCCAAAGCACCTATGAGTTTTCCAAGCTTAATTATGGAATTCTGGGGAAACGATTGGCCAACGAATGAGAAGAAGAAAAAATTATTCTCTCCTACACTCTGAGATTTGTAGGACTGGGGAGGGTAATCACACAATGTGTTTCTTATAAACTTGATGCAAAATTTAGCTACACATTGCATAACAACATATAAATTCTCATTTACTGCTAGATGGATGAAATTCTTCAAGAAATTGGCTCTTCCTTTCAAGATTAAGCATCTAAAAGTTGAGAATCTAAATATAGCAATGATGGGTTGATAAAAGGTTTATTTATGAATGATTGTCTTAAAATCAAATACCAGGAACATGAGAAATGCAAATAATGCTTAAATATCACTTTCATATCCTAGAACATAGAGTCAAAGCAAAGAAAATTAAACTATAAGGAAATTTTCATTTTGAACATACCAAGATCTTCATGAATTGCATTACAATTCATATATCAATACTTGAATTTCATTACTACTTATAGATCCACTCAATACCTACATGAACCTACACATTAACCAAAGCATTTAACCGATTCATCAAAACAAAGCTACAATTAAAGAATATTGTAATGTAAATAACAATAGGAATTAACAAAACTAATCCTTGAACAACTTTGCATTAACAATCCATGTGAGGTATTACGACTACAGACAAAATAAACTCAAAAACTCATCATATTCAATTTAGACATGTTCAAAAACCCCAAAATTAATAAAATTCACCTACTTGACTCAATACCTAAGAAATAAACTCAATATGCATGTTCTTTATTTTGCCACTTTGCATTCTCAAACTCGAAATTCAACAAAAGACCCTATACACAGGCCCTAGATTCCCTTTTATAAAATAACAAATCATTTGGGCTCCTTGAAGTCTAAACTGGTAGCTTAGGGTATCAAGTCTTCCATTACTACTTGCTCACACAAAATGTAAATACCATCATACACAACTCTTCAACTTTGAGCACCAACCCTTGATTGTATTTTAAGTTGGAAAGACAGGCGACTTAGATCAAGTCAATGAAGTTTGAAAATCAGTCACCATCGCTCACCAAGAAATCAACCAATGGGAACTTTCCATCCTTGCACCACTTACTACATGTGGGCTCCAACCTTTATTCATTGTGCTTAGCTAGGGACATCCACTTGTCAACCTTTCGCTGACCTCAATAGGTTTTTCAAATCATTATTTTAATCGAGAAAGGTCAGCGGGGAATGGTGGAGATCAACTCTTGAAACTACTCCTTATCTATTGATCTCAAACCTTTCTGGCTATGGACAAGCAAGAACCAAGTCCCACCTCTTTGATGATATACATGGTGATAATGCACTCACCTCGTTGCAATATTTAGACTTTTAATTTAATATGTTGGGGCTACCACGGATCGACGTAGATTGAACATCTCCATCGAACAATTAGAATAAACTACATGCGCACAAAAGTTAGTTTTAAAATAGAGCCACCACTAGGTTAACGAGATCATGAAACTTAGGAAACAAAGACTTAATACATAAGTCTATCAAGGAAAATTTCATCAAAATCAGGAAAACTTAAAACAATTTTGAGGTGTGAAAATACTAGTAGGCCAAGGTAAAGGGGCCGATAAAGAAAATGATCCAAATGACTCAAGTTATGACTAAGATGATTAGCAACTAGGTACAACAGGTCAACAAGAAATTAAAACACCAAGGCACAAGACTTGATGAAAGTTTTAAGCCAAGGGTTTTAGACCTAAAACCCTAAACCCTAGTCTAGGATAAGGATGCACAAGCCATGAGATTGCATGGAATTGGCTGAAATTTTAAAATTTTAAAAGCTCTACCAGTGGTCCCTACTCAGGGATGCATACCACTGGTGGGTATGGAAATAATTTAGATCATCTGGTGGCACAAACCAACATAGAGAAGCCCAGGAGCTTGTTCGAACAAGACAAGAAGACACAACAAGAAGAAAACTCACCAAACCTATATACACTAGTTACACAAATATACAATGTACATGGAAAGATAACCTATTTCAAGAGAAATATGGTTTCAAGAACTATCCATGTACTGGAAACTCTAGAACATCACCTGTCAAGGGCTATAAGAAGTATGAGTCTTCTCCGTGCATATTAGCAATTAAGTATGGGCCTAACCACAAAGGATCAAATTTACCATGTTTACCTTTATCCTCCATTCTTGCATTCCAACTAAAACCATGTTACTAGCTTCAAATTTACTTATTGTAGTCCGTTTTTCATAAAAATTCTTCACTTTAAGTTGCAACCATGTGTTTTGCTTATGAGCCTCCCTCCTAGTTTCATCTAGTTCAATCAAGGCTTTGATTCTGTATTGCATTTCATCACCAATATCATCAACATCATCTTGTACAAAATTATAGATTTTCAACAAATTGTTTTGTGGTCGTCTTGTTGCAATACCATACACAAGATTGAAAGGTGCATGACCAATGGATTTCTTCACAGTCACTCTATTTTCCCATAGAGCTCACTTCAACTTGGAGTCACATGCTTCTTTATTCTTATCAGTGATCCTCTTGATAATATTCATCAAGATTTTTTTGCTTCACTCAGCTTGGCCATTCCCTTGACGATGATATGCAGTAGAATATGAGACTTGTATTCCATGCCCATCACAAAAATCAGTAAATTCCTTAGACTAAAAACACATTACATTATCAGAAACAATAAATTTAGGGACACCAAATCTAGTGAAGATATTTTCGAACAAAAAATCAATGACAACTTTGCTAGTTGCTCTCTTGGTGGAGATGGCTTCAACCCATTTGCTGAAGTAATATATTGCCACTAAAATCCATGAGTTTCCACTTGATTTGTCAGCTATTTCCTAAATAAAATCAACCCCCCACTATTGGAAAGGAGCTTGGATTATGACTGGTCTCAAAGGTAAATTACCTAAGAGTTTCACTTTTCTAGAGAACTTTTGGAAAGCATCACATGTCCTTACCAACTTGTTTGCACATTTGAATAACGTGGGCCACCAAAAACCAGCTCTGATGATCTTGTGAGTAGTAGTTTTTTCCATATAATGTCCTCTATAGACTCTATTATGTATTTCATTCAACAACCTCAAAGCCTGCAAAGTGTTCACACATTTTAGTAGGACTCCACCTAGATTTCTCCATCATAGCTCATTCTCAATAATTACATATCTGACAGATCGAAACTTTAAAGTTCTTTGTCATACCATCTAGGCATTGCATAGTTTGTAAATACCTCACAATATTTTCATACCATTCACATGTTTGGACATAAGATGGGGGATATTTCCAAATGATCAAACTAATTAATTTGATTAGCTTCTAGGTTAGTCTCCACCATTAATCTTGCAATACCTTGGCCTCAAACCAACTTGGTGATCTAGATAGCTATGTGGAATTCTTGGATTCTATTAATCCACCTATATCTCCTCCCTATAGTCTCTTACTAGGTGAAAATATCTTTCACCGTTGCACTTGGCACATATGCAACTATCTTGGCTCTTGTGAGGTAAGGTCTAAATTTTGTGACTCCCTTTACCAAAGCATAAGCTGTTTTATCTATCAAATTATATTTTAACTTAGTTGATTGCAATGAATCGCTAAAGAAATAAATTGGTTGCTCATATCCTTCATTTTTCTGCAAGAGCATCCCAATAACCTTGTGAAATGATGCAAATATAAATAATTGAAAAGGAAATTAATAATTAGGTGACTTAAGGATAGGTGCCTCCTTAATGGCTTGTTTTATGTCTTGGAAAGCTCATACTAGTTCTTTAGACTAGGTCACCTTCTCACCCTTCTTTAACATCTTTGATATTGGCCTAGAAATTTCTACAAAATTTGCAACAAAACTCCTTAGGAAATTTATCTGACCAAAGAAATATTGAATTCCCTTTACATTCTTTGGGCTATGGGATAATATTAATTTCTGCTACCTATTCAAGATCAATATTGACCCCATAGTTTGATATAATATGTTCCAACAATTTCCCCTATTTGACCCCAAACTAAAATTTCATAGGATTCAAGGAAATCCCATACTTTAGGGCTCTGATAAATATTTTCTCAAGGTGTGAGGAATGATCCTCTTCCTTCTTATTGTGAGTAGTAAGATCATCTTGATAAATGGCAAGAAAAAAATCAATGATTTCAAAAAAAGCGCCATCCATGTCTCTCTGAAAAGTAGCACCAACATTGATAAAGCTGAAAGACATCCTCACATGTACATATGTTCCCCATGGTGTTGTAAAGGTAGTTTATACTATTTCAATTCCTTGACCATGACTTGGTTATAACTTTAAAACCCATCCATCATTGAAAGCATCTCACATCCAGTCACCTTTTGCAACATAGCCTCCATATTAGGCAAAGTGTAATTCTCCTTTAGATATGCCACATTCAAGTTTCTAAAGTCTACACACAACCTCAGGTCACCATTCTTCTTCTTGACTGGAACCAAATTTGAAACCCATGATGAATGTCTTATAGGCTTTATAATCCTAGCATCTCTTAGCTTTGTAATTTCTTCTTACATTTTTTATTGCAAAGTAGGATTGGTTGGCCTTTGTTTCTGCCTAAAAGGCTTTACATCAGGCTTCAATGATATCTCATGTTAGAACAGATCATCCCTATAGGATTTTAAGTCATCATACAACCATGCAAACACATGTCTATACTTCCTCAAGAGAGAAATCAGCATGGTCCTAACATGTGGCTTCATCCTCTTTCCTATGTATACCAATTTTGGTGAATTGTCGGTTCCCAAATTGATTTCTTTAGATCTTCTTTATGGGAAGAAGCTTGCTTTACATTTTCTTTGTCAAGGTTGTCAAAGACCCTTTCTAATGCAACTAGTCATTTGGGAATTTTATTAGTCTTCAATTGGATCACCTCATTTCCAAATAATGTTTATTTTTCATCAACATCTATTACCAATGAACCAAAATCAATTTCTTGGCTCTCATATTCATCGATATAATGAAACAATCTAAGGACATCATTGCCATCATCGAACACTTGCCAGTTGAAAATTTTATTTGGCACTGTAGGTCGGGTGTGTATTTCTATTTTGGAAAAATCATCAAAGGTAATATCATCTAATCTGACAACAATGTTTGCTAACATATCTAATTTTACATTCTTAGCTCTTTCTACTCAATCTATATTAAAAGCACCAAAGGCTTCAATCATATCCTATACAACATTCCTATATTTCTTAAGCCTTTTATCCTTGGCAAAAAATTTAGACCTAACCTAGGATACCACTAACTTAGAGTCACCCATGACCTTTAGCATGTCTATACCATGTTTACAAGCTATCTTAAGACCCAACAATAGAGCTTCATACTTGGTCACATTATTGGTACAAGAAAATTTTAACAAGAAAGAATACTTGAAGGTATTACCTTGCGGTGAAGTCAAGATAATCCTTTTCACCAAAGCCCTCTTTAGAACAAGCTCCATAAAAGTACATAGTCCAAAGGGCATCACCTTGTGGGCCATTCGAAAATTCTTGAAAAACTGGTGCAGGCTCCTTCTCTTCTTTTGGAACCTCTTCCTTAGCCCAAAAAGTATCCAAACCAGTTTCTACAAAATTGATCCTCACTAGTTCCTTTGGTTCCTCCACATATTCAATCATGTGACAGATTCTTTGTTCCCTTGCAATCTTGACATCCTTATGATCAGTAGAAAAAGTAGTAAATGATAGATCACACTATATACTCCCACCCATGGAAGCACTTTGGATTGTCTTGATAATAACATCCCATAGGTTGGTGGGATTTCTACCACAATGATGCTCATAAACAATTCCTTTTCAAGGAAGGTTGCTAGTTTTTATTGAACTTTTTTAATTACCCCTATAACAAGGACCTCTCTCAAATCCATATCATAACAATTCCCATTAGTGCTATCAACCTTCAAACCCATTTCTTCCATTATTTTTACTAGCATCACATTATTCGAAGCCCCTGAATAAATGATACAGTTCATAATAAATTTCATGTCAATGATCAAGGTTAGAAAAAAATGATTAACTTGGCTTGGATTTGTAGTAATAGTGGTTCCTAAATATATTTTAAGGTTTTCATTTATTACTATCTACACCTATGCATTATTCTCTTGTTCTTTACTTGATTCATGTTGGTTAATGACCATCTTATCCTTACCATTCCTATCAACACTTTTTATAAAGGAAACTATTTTCTCCCTATGCTCCGCAATTCTCATCATCTCTAATAGTGGAACTGTATCCCTAACTTGAGACAAGACTTCGAACATGTATACAAGAGAATACGAGGGTAATTGAGGGAGTATAAATTATTTAGGAGTTACCTTATCACCATTTTTTTCTTTCTAGCGCTCACCTTGAGGTTCTTGGACTTCACAACCTAGGGAACAAAATCACCATCAGTCTCGACCTTAGTTTTCTTCTTAGCCCAAATCCTAATTTTTACCTTCCTTGGGCTTTGTACCTTCCTTCTTACTTTTTGTGCCAGACCACTTATTTGTTGCATTATTCTCCATTACAAACATACTACAAGGGTTACCTTGGTTGCCACTTACATTTATGTTTCTCAACTAAAGGTTGCTTCTTGCTTGAGCAGCCAAGGAAACTATATACTTTTCAATTTATTCATTGGAAGGTCTCCTCAAAGAAACATTATCTGACTCTATATTATAAATGGTACAATAATTTTCTCCCTCTTCATCAGAGAATACTTGTTGATGATGCACAATAGGTTATTGCCTCTACATATCCACATAATTCATATCAACATCTACATAGAAGTCAAGGTCTGATTTGGTCATGAATACATTTTCCATCTGATCATGTTCATGAGTAGATTATGATCCTCCTTGATCATCTTGAGTATCTTCTAAGGATTTTGCAACAACACATTGCTATGATGAGTGGGTTATTTGGCACACTTCACACCATGGAAAGTTGTCAACAAAATTGATGGGAGTTTTTTGCAAAGGGTCAGGTGTAGCTTGAATTTTTTTTTATTGTTGTTAAAAGGCTTTCCATTATGCTATTTGGTATGATACAAATATTCCTAAAGCCTTGGTGGCCTTTCATTCTTTTAGAATTGAGGCTTTTCATTATTTGTTTTCTTTTGTAACAAACAAAGAACTTGATCTAACTTTTCTTCAGGAGTTGAACTTTTACCAGCCTTTTCATTCTGAGCTCTAGCATTTTTAGAAGCCTTAGGGTGATCCCTTTTTCCCACCTTGCCTGATGCTCTTCTTTTGTTTTCAATATTGAATTTTTTTTTTCAAGCTTCTCTTAGGTACTGTGGGTTCTTGTCTTAGAGTAGAAAACACATCTTAGAATCATATGCATTGCAATACCTACCAGATAGACATTTTTATTGGGCATCAAATAGGTAGGGACTCTAATCATAGACTTTTGGAATCTTGCATTGAACTCGGTTGCCATTACATTATGTCCTTTAGTAATATTATTGAAATCATTCAACATGAACCTAGGATTAGTCTGATCCCCACATTGTTCTCTGAAAATCCTATAGAAATATTCCTTTGAATCAATACTTGCATCAGGAAACCCCCTATACCAATCCCTTGCATCTTCAGTCAAGGATTGCATAAAGTATGTCATGTAAACATCATCATCCCATAGCTCAAAATCTTCCACAAATCTTTGAAAGGATTTCAAATGATCTTCACCATTGAAAGAATTATTTCTAGTAAATTTAGGGAGATACTTTTTTGTATTATCAGGGACAATATTTAGGTACCTTGGGATGTTATCAAAGCACAATTGTCTGTACCTATCCATCTAGGTTGGCCTTCTATCATTTCTATCTCTATTAGAATCCATTTTCTCATCATCTCCTTTGTTGTCATATTTATCTCCAGTCTTACCTCTTCCATTCTTGCCATTCCTACCACCCTTTTTCTTGCTTCCCTCATCATATTCAGAGTAAGAATTTATATTCTTACTACCTCCTCCACCATGATCTCCACCACCAACATTTCTAGGGGTATGCCTTTCAGACTTCTTTTGAGACTCACTATTATTTTTTCTAGAGCTTGAAGGTTTGGGAGTTGGTATAGAAATTTTAAGGAAAGAAATATTCTTGTCCATTTCTACATTAGCAGCTTCCATTTCATCCCTCTTCAATTCTTCCTATAATTTCTTATTCACCAACTGCAATTTCAAGAGCTTAGGATTTCGGGGTGTAACAGATAGAGTGGGATCAACTTTAGGGCTATTGACAAGAGTTTTGATAGATGAAGTGTGGGTGTTTGTATTGGTATTGGGAGTGAATTTATTGAAGGTATTTTTCTTGGTCTGGTCAATGGGCTTCTTCCCATGATCTACAAAGGACGTCTTATTGTAGTAGCCAGAGGATCAGAATTTTTGGTAGTTACAACACTTATTGCCTTTGTACTAGTATCATAGGTTTCAATCTAAACTATGGCCTTAGGGATCTCAACAAATAATTTAGTTTCCTTCTCTTGAAATGCTTTACACCTGGCAACATCCTCTCTCATCTTTTCAATTTTTAGCCTCCTAGCATCTCTCTTGAGTTTCTTGGTTCTAATTATATCCTCTTTATCCTTCAACTCATTGAGTCTATTTTCCTCTTCATTAGCAATTCTGAGATCTTCCTCTTCTAAGGATTTCATTTCCTTATCTATATCTTCCTTTTTTTCGAGGAGATCCCCAAACTCATTGCGTGTAGGGGTAGGGAAGGTTGTTTCAAGTGGGTCTTCCTCAAGGGAAAGCTATATTTCTATATTGGGAGGTTCTCCTCTTGGCTTAAAATTCCCTCCATGGAAGATAGACCCAACCCTAGGGGTTGGAGGTTCTATGAACTCCTTACTTCTTTCCCAAAATTTCCACCTATCTTCATCTCTAGATATATCAAGCTCATTGTGAAATAATTGTTCAATAGGAAAAATCGCTTGATGTTCCTTATGAATTCCATTCCCAGATGGATCATCAGGATTAATAGCACTATCTACTTCATTATTTAAAGTAGGGGATGCTCTAGCAAGAGATTCAATAGACATACTTGATTCGATAGGTTTCTTAGCCCATGATGGTTTCTTATCCTTTGGAGACTCATGCTCCAACTTATGTTCAACATTTTTATTTTCATAACTTTTGGTCTTCCTCATGGTATTTGATAACATGTCAAGATCCTCCTACTCAGGTTCTCATCTAGTTTTTATCTTTGTATTTGTATGAGAAACTTCAGAGTCGCCACCTAGTATACTAGGAAATAGAAATTTATTGTAATTTAACTTAGAAGTAGTGACCTCAGAGAAGATTCTAAACATACCCTGACACAATTTGACAAAATTGACCAGAATTGGATGTGTTACAAACTAAATTTGAACAAATTATTCTTCCTTCATGAAGAATAACGAAACTACTAACACGGATTGTACCAGATCTACACTTAAAGGCTTTGAATTTAGTAAGTCCGCAACAAATTCACCATTTTGTTGGTGATTTTTAAAGAACCAAGTATATTTCCCAAATCACCTATGAGTTTTCCAAGCTCAATTATGGAATTCTGTGGAAATGATTGGCCAAGTAACGAGAAGAAGCAAAAATTCTTCTCTCCTACACTTTGAGATTTGTAGGACTGGGGAGGGTAATCACACAATGTGTTTCTTATAAACTTGATGCATAATTTAGCTACACATTGCATAACAACAGATACATTCTCATTTACTGCTAGATAGATGAAATCCTTCAAGAAATTGGCTCTTCCTTTCAAGATTAAACATCTAAAAGTTGAGAATCTAAATATAACTATGATGGGTCGATAAAAGGTATATTTATGAATGATTGTCTTAAAATAAAATACCCGGAACATGAGAGATGTAAATAATACTTAAATATCAGTGTCATATCCTAGAACATAGAGTCAAAGTAAAGAAAATTGAACTATAAGGAAATTTTCATTTTGAACATACCAAGATCTTTATGAGTTGCATTACAATTCATATATCAATACCTAAATTTCATTACTACTTATAAATCCACTCAATACCTACATTAACCAAAGCATTTAACCGATTCTTCAAAACAAAGCTACAATTAAAGAATATTTCAATGTAAATAACAATAGGAATTAACAAAATTGATCCTTGAACAACTTCTCATTAACAATCCATGTGAGGTATTACAACTACGGAGAAAATAAACTCAAAACCTCATCATATTCAATTTAGACATGTTTAGAAACCCCAAAATTGACAAAATTCACCTAATTGACTCAATACCTAAGAAATAAAATCAATATGCATGTTCTCTATGTCACCACTTTGCATTCTTGAACTCCAAATTCAACAAAAGACTCCATACACTGGCCCTAGATTCTCTTTTATAAAATAACAAATAAAAACAAGCTTCCAAATAGAATGTACACATGACACAATTTCATTCGACTAGGGTATGTATATTCTCATTGTAGTTACATTTGTAGTAACAGTTGGAGGGAAAACACATGAGACAAAACTATTCTTGTTCATTGAAGAAAAAAATCCCGCCCTCCAAACGGTATTCCGTTGGAGAGAAGCATATTCCCAATAGTTGCAACATATTGTCCTTATTAACCATATGATGCAAGTGCCCAAGAGAATGAAGAGATGAATCATAATCCAGTGCAACAACAATCCAAGTCAGCATTTATTTTATTGTATCTTGAACTAGGAGAAACATATGTTTATGCATTTGCAAATTCTTAGGCCAGACCTATATTATACTAGACCAAGTACATATATACTCCACACTAATGCTTATATTCCAAAGTCATCAATGAAATTACTCTTCCATAATTCTAACTCTCTATTTGAAGGCCAATTTAACCAATGATCTCATTTATCTTTTCTCTATATGGAGCATACTTCACCATGAATGAAGTTGATTCTTTATCAAAATCTTCCAAGAAACTAATAATGAAAGATAGTTTCTCAAGGGCATCGTTGAGTATATTAATATCAACATTTTGAAAAATGAGGGTTGTTTAGGAGACAATAGTTGTATCCATTAGGTCCTTCCAAACTTGTAGAGGTTTTACCTCATCATAAGTATGTTGGATATCTGGCAACAATGCCAAATCTCCCTCATCATATTTAGCCTTCAATTCTTTGATCTTAATCTCTACTAGGAAAACATATCCCTAAAACTTCTACTCCAAAATCCCATTAACAAATTGGTAGGTTGGGATCACCCTTGGGTACATTTCCTATTGCTACATGGCTCCAATCACTATGAATTTCAACTTCTTAGTCCTATGAGTCCATTTACCCAATAATGGCATAGCTAACTCCCTATATCTTTGAAATAACTTTATTGCTTGCAACATCAAAGAGTAATTTTCATGAACACTATTTAATCTACTCTGAATCTTTTTATTTAGATGTTTCAAAATAGTGTTCTAAGTCTACTCAAGCGACTTTTTGTATACCTCAATTTGTTGAACTAGTTGTATCTTTTTAGGCTCATTAGATGGAGTCGCACCTGAAGTGCTTGGTCCCTCAACTGAAAGTGGATCCTAACCCAAATTATATGGTACATTTGCTAGAGATTGTTCAGGTTGAGGGTTAGAATATCCTACTGGATAGGTAGAGGTAGTATGACTCAAGATAGCTTGTCCCTAAGATCTCAATGTTTCTACATGTTGCTTCAAAAGTGCTAAATCAGTTTCTAACTCAAAAATTCTTCGTTGAATCTTGATGTAGTCATCAACAAGGTCATTATACTATCTTTTGTACATATCCCTGTGTCACCAAAAAGTGTAGCCTTTGACACTTTTCGCTCATTTAGACCCTTGCCTATGGATTTTGGACCATTTTTATCCTCTTTTTACCCCTTTCCAATCCTTTTGAAAAAGTGTTGTAAGGTGTTGTAAAATAATTTCACACTTTCCTAGGCTTTTCATCAAATTTCACACTTTCCTAGGCTTTTCATCACTTAATCAACCCTTTCTTATGCTATAATGACCCCTTAATACACATATAAGTCCTATCTTAGTGTGTTTCCATGAGACAATCTCGAAAAACATAAATAATCATATTTTAATTACCGATAATCAATGAAAATTTCCCAAGAGGACTAGGTCACCACCTTTGGTGACCTAGTCCCATGTGGCTTAAAAATTAAAATTAACTTAATATTCTTTCAATATTTTGTCTCTAAAACCCTAAGGTGGGCCTGTATGGTGTTATTTCAGGAAAATTAGGGAATAACTTGCATAAATTAGCCTAAAATCCCTAATTTATCATAATATGCACCATTCATTCACTCTCTAAGCTCAATCTCTCTTCTCTCCTTCTTCTCAAGAAAGTTAAGGTTTGATCTTTCCAAGTTAACAAGAAATATTTTTTGAAGCATTCAAGGGTTTATTTTTGCAACAAAACAAGATATTTCATCATGGCAAGGTAAACTCCATCACTCTCCTTTGTTCATGCTTCATTACTTTATTTAATCTTCTTGGTTTAATTACTCAAAAGGGGGCTTGACCAAGGCAAGCCCCCATATCCTAAACAATCAACATTTTTCTCCTTCTCTCCTTGTATGTTTAAAGATTTTGGTAATCAAAGGGTTTGAAGACTTGTTGAAGGCCTCTCCTTGCTTGCAAAGTCCAAAAACTCACCGAAATTCACTTTCAGGCCCAAATATCTGAGTTTTAAAAGCAGACAAATGTGAAGAACCAAGGTGCATACCGGGGGCTTCCATTTCCCCTTTAGAAATTCTTAAAATCCTAAAGAGGACTAAGTCGAAAACAATGGCAACCTATTCCCACTGGACAGGGCTTTTTGTGATTTTCACATTTTCAAACACCCATTTGGCATAAATGAGCTCCAAACAAGTTTTCTCAAATCTATGACAAGGTCACCTAGATTGGCACAAGTGTTCCTTTCGGCTTCTGCAACATTTTCATTAGCATTCCAGACATCCATCTCACCCTTCCTCAGATTCTAGGTGCACACATTCTATCTCTTTCATTTTTGTTTAGTTTAGTGTATATTCTTAGGTTATTTTGTTTATGTTTGCATATAACATTGTGTTTTCCAGTACTTTGCATTTCAATAGTTTAGCATACAATAAATCATTCTACTTTAATTATATCACATTTGGGGAATCTCACACACATCACTTTAAGCCCCCAATCCTTAATCCTCTGAATGAACAACAAAAATACCCTAAGATGAAAAGGTGTGAAAGAGAGCCATTCTCCCAAAGTTAGCCTCTAGGTGAAAAAACCTAGTGGCTCATTGGGGAATCCTTTTTCCCCTTCATCATTTTTGGTGGTTCATTTTCGAGAACCCGAAATCTGCACCCTTCTTGTCTAATTTGGAGTCCTTCATTGTCCTAGGATTAACTTGCATTGCATGTTGCATTAGTAAAGTTGCATCCTACGGTTTCAAAATTTGCATTAGCAAAAAGTGCATAGTAGGTTGCATTTTTGCATTTTAACTAATTTCACATCTATGAAATTTCTCATTTTCTTGCTAGGTCTACATCACCCAATACAAAAACCACTTGTATCAATCCAAAAAAATAGAAAAATCTAAAAAAATCACCAAGAGGACTAAGTCGCCACTTTGGGTGACCTAGTCCCTTTAGCCCTCTAAAAAGTTGCCCTTCACAGAGCTGAAAACCTAGGTTTTAAGCTTTTGTTTTGTGCCATTATCTACCTGTATCAATAGGTTATTTTTTTGTTACATGTATTTTATTAGAATCGACTTAATTTAACTCATTTCATGCATTGTACGTTTTCAATTTTACATTTACAATATTTTATTTTCAAATTATTGCATAGTGTAATCAGTGAATTACTTTGTTTGATATCTGAAACTTGAATTTCATTTTAAGTCTTTGCATTGCCTTGTACATTAATCAAACATGTTAGTTTCAATTCTTTCTAAAATTGTAAAGAACAAGCTAGTAAATAAACATGTTAATCATTCTTTCAATGCATTCCCTAGTTATGAGTCTAGCAAATGAAACCATTTATAATTGTCTTGAACATACACTACCTTTTGTCTCTCCTATTTTTGAGGATGATGTGTTAGAAGCAAATACAAACATAGACAATCATGATGATCATAATGGTTTCTCTCTTGATACATCTTCTTCTAGTGACGAAGGTATCTTGCTAAAAGAAGGTACAATCGTCGAGCATCATGAAGGTATTGATTTTTCTTCTTCTCATCCCCTTTGGGAATATATTTTAGCACAAGAAAATGACATTATAAACACATTTCTAAACATTACCTTACCTAGTCTCCCTAACTATGATAATCAATCTTTCTCTTCTTCTATTGTCCCTCCTCGATGCAAAGAGGACATGTTGGTGTTAGAAGATCCTTCTCCTATGAGTCATAAGACTCTTGATCCTCCCTACCTATTTGAAAATCATAGTGGTCCTTCTCTTGATACCTCCTACCCTTGTAGTAAAGCATTTGGTGAACCTCTTCCAAGCTCTCTTACTAGGGTTGATAGTATGGAACAAGAGAATGAGACCTTTGCTTATCAAATAGAACCCTATCTTAATCCTTCCTCTCCTCATAATCCCATCACTAATCATTTCCTTCATAATATTTTTCCCTTACAAGAATATGTGGAGCCTATATTAGTCTCCCCTTCTCTAGGGGATGTTAATATTATCCAACCTCAACTCATCCTTTACCCTCCTTCCACCAAACCAAAATTCAAATTTACCCTCTACCCACCTACCCATAATGTGTCGCAACAACTGAGTCATAATACCATTGCTCATACACATTACACCTGTAACAATATGTGACTACAACCATCACCCTCACCTCCTTTACCTTTACCTAATCCTATTTTACCTACTACCCCTTGCTTGAATTCCCTTCTTAGGGAGTATGACCTTGTTGACCAATTAAGGAATACTCCCGCTAAAATCTCCTTATGGGATCTAATTCAAGTCTCCCCACTATCACAAAATGATGCAAGCAACCTTACAACAAGTTCCTATCCCTTCTAATGAGAAATCAAATGATATAGCAACTATTATTTGTGGAATACATATTGATATTTTTTTTCACCAAAGTAAGCTCTCTCCTTTGGATATACAAAAATAAAATGAAGCTTTCATGATAATATCTAAATACAAAAACAAAGGGATCAAGAGAAATCTTGTAGATACTGGTTCTTCTCTTAATGTGTGTAGTGTGAGACTTTTGGATAGGCTTGGAATTGATCGATCCCATGTCCAACCTAATTCTCTATCTATCAGAGGATTTGAAAACATCACTAAGCAACCGCTCGGTGTGATCACTATACCTCCTATAGTTGGAATGGCCACATTAGACACAAAATTCCATGTTATGCCTCAAGAACTATCGTATAATCTACTCTTAGGCAGGTCGTGGATTCATTCTATGAATGGAGTGCCTTTCACTCTTCATCGAAAGATGAAGTACATCTACAACAACAAAATGTACACACTTGATGCCGACCCCAAACCTAACAGTTGCTTAAACATTGACAAATCCAAAGGGAATCACTTCCACAACTTAAACCCTACCACCCACATGGAACCCACACAACACCCAAATAAAGACCACCATCTTGAGAAAATCATCAAACTCTTAGATGATGATTGGGGTTCCTTAGAATTCACCCCTCCCTTAGTGGGAGAAACCATGATCCTACACAACGAACCTGAAAAGGAAATGTAGTCTTATCCACACAAGACTCGGTTGATCCTTTGCAAGCATCCACCATGGCTACTTTCACCAATACACCCAATCATGAAAAAACACCCAACTTGAAACACCTAAAAGGTCTTTATGAAAAAGGATATGATCTCATGAAACAACTTGGCTATAGTGGCAAAGTTTGTGGTGCTAACGAACAAAGTATCTACAACCCTATCAAGTGTGTCAAGGAAGAATCACATAATGGTCTTGGTTATTGCCCTTTAATTGAGATCATCAAACCTTCCTCCAACCTCAACCCCATCCCAAATCATCCTTCTCACCCAACCTTCAAAAGTGATCCTTTGAAACCAACAAAGGACACTTTGCTTAATGCCAATGTCATCTCGCAACACACTCCTGATTCAGATTTTAAACACTCCTCCAAAGGAGTATACAAAATCTCACAATCTACAATGCCTTGCATAGGTATGCCATCCTATCCTAAGTATGGCCTTTATTTTTTTCCCAACAAAGGATCACCTTCTACCCTTGATCAAGAGGGTATCTTGTTGAGACTCCTCAATGATCATTTTACCAAAGTGTTGTAGGTGTTCTAAAATATTTGCACACTTTCCTATGCGTTTCATCACTTAATCAACCCTTTCTTATACTATAATGACCACTTAATAGACACATAAGTCCTCTCTTTGTGTATTTCCACGAGACAATCCCGAAAAACATAAATAATCACATTTTAATTACCGATAATCAATGAAAATTACCCAGGTGGACTAGGTCACCACCTTGGGCAACCTAGTCCCATGTGGCTTAAAAATTAAATTTAACTTAATATTCTTTCAGGATTTTGTCTCTAAAACCCTAAGGTCAGCTTGTATGGTGTTATTTTAGAAAAAATTAGGGCGTAACTTATATAAATAAGCCTAAAAACCTTAATTTCTCATAAGATTCACAATTCATTCACTTTCCTCTCAATCTCTCTTCTCTCCTTCTCAAGAAAGCCAAGGTTTGATCATTCCAAGTCAACAAGACATCTTTTCTAAAGCATTCAAGGGTTGATTGCTACAACAACACAAGATCTTTCATCATGGCAAGGTAAACTCCATCACTCTCCTTTTTTCATGCTTCATTACTTTATTTCATCTTCTTGGTTTAATTACTCAAAAGGGGCTTGACCAAGGCAAGCCCCCAAATCCTTAACAATTAACATTTTTCTCCTTCTCTCCTTGTGTGTTTGCATATTTAGGTACTCAAAGGGTTTGAAGACTTTTTGAAGGCCTCTCCTTGCTTGCAAAGTTCAAACTCTCACCAAAAGTCACTTTAAGGCCCAAATATCAGAGTTTCAGGAGCAAACAATTATGAAGAACCAAGGTAAAAATCAGGGGCTTTCGTTTCCCCTTAAGAAATTCCAGAAATCCTAAAGAGGACAAAGTCACCATCAAAGGTGACCTAGTCCCACTGGATAGCCGTCGCCCAGATTGGCACCAGTGTCCCTTTCGGCTTCTGCAACATTTTCATCAGCACTCCAGACATCCATCTCACCCTTCCTCAGATTCTGGGTGCACACATTCTATCTCTTCCATTTTTTTTTAGTTTAGTGTATATTCTTAGGTTATTTTGTTTATGTTTGCTTATAACATTGTGTTTTTGAGCACTTTGCATTTCAATAGTTTAGCATACAATAAAGCATTATACTTTAATTATATCACATTTGGGGCATCTCACACACATCACTTTAAGCCCCCAATCGTTAATCCTCTGAATGAACAACAAAAATACCCTAAGATGAAAAGGTGTGAAAGAGAGCCATTCTCCCAAAGTTAGCCTCTAGGTGAAAAATCCTAGAGGTTCATTAGGGAATCCTTTTTCCCCTTCATCATTTTTGGTGGTTCAATCCCTATCCTTAGTAAGGTCTTCAACTATTGCTCTAGTAAATTTGGCAACATTCACTGGCATATCTTCTGCCTCTAATGTTGGGTTATCAACAACTCTTCTCACCATAAATTGTGCACTAAAATCAGTTAGCTCTACAATAATTAGCTTCTTGGATCCAAAGATAATGACCAAATGGCCAGGGCATCCCATTCCTCACTAAAGACTGATACCGTAAGTGCCATTGTTGCTTCCTCTTTAGTGTATAATAGTGGCTTGTTGGCCCTTCTTATTGTGCCAAACACAACAACATCCACAATATCCCATTTTGGCAATAAGAACACTCAACCTTTCTATACCAATTCTTGACCCTCTTCTAATGTCATGATTTTGAACTCTTCCTTCATAGTTTTCATTACATTTTTTTGGATTACGCCCTCAAGGATTTCATAGTGCAAACTTCTTTCTTCAGCCACACTTTTAGCATACAATGAAGCCCTAGCTCTCTAAGAAAAATCTATAAATGCTCTTGTTTCAATAAAAGAATCATCCTTTAGAAATTATCTACACGCATCCATCCTCAAGTCATCTGTATTATTCATACTTCAAAGCTCATCTTTACCAAGCCTAAGACTACTCTCCCCTGCACATGGTGCAACTTCTCTATGGGGAGATTGAATTCCTTGCTACATATCTTCGTAGGTCACCATAATATCATCTTCATTAGTCTCATGATAATCAACTACCCCTTCTACTTCAATATTTTGCTTCTTAGATCATGGCAACTCTAATGGAGAAAAACCTCTTGGAGGAAAATCCAAATCAATCACAATAGGTGGTACTTGCCTTGAAGGTGGTGGCATTGACTGTTTAGGAGAACTAGCCTTTGACCCCTATGAGATAGTAGGGGTTGGCAAGGTTTTGTACCTAGTCAATATTTCTTTTCTCCTAGAATAAACTCTGATTTTTGGTAGGGGTTGATAAGAAGGCCTTTCCTCCAACTCTATTTATGGATAGTAATCAATAATTACTGACTTCCCCTCATCCTCTACCACACATTCTTCTCTTAGTACACCCACCAAGCTTTCAAATTTATCAATGGCATATGTTACTCTATTGAATTCACCTTTAATGTTAAGCATGGGATCATAGGTAGGGTTTTTCTTCTTCTTTTTTTGTATTAATTTATTGAAAGCCAAATACTTTTCTTTCATTTCCTCCTACACTTGTAGATAAAAAAAATTCATAATAACATCTTCAAGATAATAGAAGTTATGAACAAACACACTAGTTCTATTTTGTGCCTTTAAAGCAACAATAAAGCCTCCAGGATCATGATTCCTTGGGTGCACTGTATCTAGTACATATAGTGCAAGGAATTTTTCCAAGTCTTTCCATCCTCCCTTTGTAAAAAAACATTTACTTCAATAGATAATACCATCTAAAGCTTACCCATTTGTTTCCTACTTTTAATTTTACCAAACCCTTATGCATCCTTTCTACCACATGGGTAGCTTAATCATATACCACATTAAAAGCTAGATGTTGTAAGTGTGTTGCCATATACATGAGATCTGTGGTCATGGTGGGTGGTGCATCAACACCAATAATTTGGAATAAAGAATAGAATGTCTTATAAAATTAATTAACAAAATACTTTATAGGTAATGGCTCCTATACATATTTTCCAATCACCACCTACTTATTCTTCTTTCATGTCCCCGTAGTTTCCAAATGAAAAGGCAACATGGATGTTCTAAACAAGCCCTTTGTGTTCCTATATTCTTTTGTGTAGACCTTAAGGTCAATAGGAATCATCTCCTCATTCCACTCATGCAAACCAAAGACCTCTGTAATTTCTTCCCTAGTTACTTTTACCATTTTGAGACCATCAAATGTCCTAACAACTCTTGTCAAAGGGTCATATCTTGCAGCAATGTCTTTTAACAAATCAACATCGAGATAGATATTTGACACCACCAATTTTCCTAAGTCTAGCCTCCAAGGTTTGAAAAGAGGAGCGCCCAAATTCCTATTTCCAAACCAGTTTCTAAATAATTACAAACCAACGTATGGAAATTTAGCATTCTTAATACATGATTGTTTATCCACTAACCCTTCTAGGATTTGAGTCCCATAGAATAAATCCTTTCCTTCAATCTACTTGCTAGTGGATAGTTTTAACTAGTCAATAATGCCCTATGAAAGGGACCTAAATGTGGTTTTAGAGCTAAGGTTTTGTACTTTAGGGGCCATTATAACAAGATAGGTTAGAGCAGGTCTAGGGTTTCAACACTATGCAGTTTAAACCTAACCTTCGACTTAACAATTGAGGGCATGACTCACTGTGCAATTTAAAAGGGCTTTGATAATAACTAGACAAGCTTTAGAGCTATTTCAAAGAAATTACAAGGTACCAACATCAATTCAACTTAGAAACGTAGTTTATTATTACCCTAATTTGACCAAGCTTGATTGAAACATAGAGTGTGGAATTTGTGTTACTTATAAATTTTTACTCACAAAAAACCTTAATTTCAGCTATATCAAACTCTGGGAAGTGTCTTCTGGTCACCTAAATGCTTGAGACTCGTCCACAGTTGTCAATTTTGTGAGAAAAAAAATCATTTGGGTGCCTTCAAGTTTGAATTGGTAGCTCAAGGAATCAATTCCACCATTACTACTCGCTCATGCAAAAGGTAATGGTTATCATACATAGATCTTCAACTTTGAACACTATCCCTTGATTTTATTTCAAGTTGGCAAGACATATGATTCAGATTGAGTCAATGAAGTTTTGAAATCAGTGACCATCGCCCACCAAGCAATCAGCCAAAGGGAACTCACTAGCCTTGTGCCACTTATTACTTGCAGACTCCATATTTTATTCATCATGGTCAGCTGGGGACACCCATGTGTCAACCTTCCACTGATCTTGTTGGGTTTTTTAAATTATTATTTTAATCGGGCGGGGTTAGTAGGGAACAGTGGAGATTAACTCTCGACATTGGTCCTTGATCGTTGATCTCAGAAACTTTCTAATTGTGGATGTGTAGGAACCAGGTCCCACCTCTTCAATGATACACATGGTGACAATCCGCTCACCCCGCTCCAATATTTAAACCATTATTTTAATACGTCGATGCTAGTGGGGAATGACGTAGATTGAACATATCCATCCAATGATCAGAACAAACTGTACATGTACAAAAGTTAGTTTTAAAACAGGGACACCACTAGGTCGACGGGATCATGACCCTTAAGAGACATACTTAAGACATAAGTCTATCAAGGAAAATTTCATCGGACTCAGGAAAACTTAAAACAATATTGAGGCATGAAGAAACCAATAGGCCAAGGTAAAGGGGTTGATAAAGACAATGGCCTAGATGACTCAAGTTATGACTAAGATGACCGGAAACCGCGTATAGTAGGTCAACAAGAAATTAAAACACCAAGACACAAGACTTGATGGAAGTTTTAAGCGAAGGGTTTTAGAGCGAAAACCCTAAACCCCAGTCTAGGACAAGGATGCACATGCCATGAGATTGCATGGAACCTACTGAAATTTTCAAATTTTAAAAGCTTTTCCAAACATATAATAAATGTTTCTCAATATTACATTAGCATACCTTCTTAAGATGTATCAAGATTTATATTTTTTTATACAAAATAAGACCATATATTGAACATGTAACACATATCCCAGTTGGTTGGTCTCTTCCTTCACAATTAGGAATAGTACACATAATATTATTTATAAATTATTAGCCTTAATTATATAATATTTATGAAGGTCTCTATTATTATCTTGTTTTAATTGGGGATTTAGATTTCACCTTATAGTATTGTCATATTAAGAATCTTGAGGAAGTGAGCTATCTTAGTGTTCCCTTGTTATATTTTGGTTTTCTTTAATCGTATTTGTTGATAAAGTATTTAAGAATGTTGAGAGAAAATTTATTGTTTAATCACTCCCTTAGAACAATGATTCATAAATTTTTATTATAAATGTGTAATTGGATTTTAAATATGTATTTTAAATTAAATTTTATTTATTATTAATTGTTGAATTTCAATAAATACTTACAAATATTATTACTAATTTAGAAATTCAAAGAGATTTTTGGGGAGGGTTTGGGTAGGACGTTTATTCTTGGCCCTTTTCTTGGATTGCAATGTTTGTTCACTATGTTAGTTGTTAATAAGAAAAATAGGCTGATGGTTTAGGTTGAGAAGCACTATTTGAATCCCTTATTCCTTTCAAAATTATATTTGGTTCATAAAAATGAGAATTACATCAAAAATGATCTTAGTTTAATTGAGTCAAAGGATAAGGGCATTGACAAGATGCATAGTTCCCTAATGATTGTTGGCTTCAAATTGCCTTGAGGTAATGGATCTACTATTATTTTTGGATAGTTAACCTAGTTTGTTCTTCGTTTGGTCTTGTTAGTGGAGTGTTGCTAATTTGTTGTTGTATTGTTGCTTTTATATCATATGTTCTTTGATGTTTCTCCATATCATTATATATTAGTTTGTTTAATATATCAGTTTTTAGTCTTTATACAAACACAAAGACCTTTTCAAAATCTCTTTTTTAACTGGAATAAACAAAATTATCGATGATAACTTTTTTTATAATTTAAAGTATAAATAACCTATACTTAAAATTGCCGTTAACCCATTTGATGCGGTAAACCTAGTTTGGTAAGAAATATGTCAAACCTAATTAAGTGAGAAATAAAATAAATGCAGATAAGACTTCCAAGATGACTTCCAATGCCCTAATTTCTCATCTCCAACGCGTTCTCTTTAGCATGGTTTAGTTTGCTAATCCACATATAACAGATTTGAACTCTACGCATTTAAATAAAATGTAAGAAATTCTATAGAAAATACACAAATACGAAGGAAGAACGTTTGCTCTCCTAAAGGAAACATGCCATTACCGGCCGACTATATATATCATTGGGCTGATCAAGAATTATCAAAGATTCAGTGAACAGCTTAAACGGACGTTTAAAAGCTTTAAGTAAACTGTATCCTTCTCACACAATATTCTGTGATTACACAAACTCTAGTAAGTCCATCTAACTAATTACATCTGAGCCCTAAGGCAAAAGAGTTATTATACACTCTTACTACCTAAGGCTGGGCATGTCAGCAGTATTAAAAGAGGCCACGGTATGTGAAGCAGAATAACTATTATCACCATATGCAAGCGTCATAACTTCTTCCAATTCTTTCACCACCGCACTCATTTTGGGTCTATTAGTTGACTCCTTTTCCACGCACATGTGTGCTATCTCTGCAACTTTCCAAGCCGATTCTACGTTATATCGGCCACCCAATGAAGGATCCATAAGCTCTGCTAGTTTACCACATAAAAGCAGATTGTGTGCCTGATACAATGATTTTTTGAACACGTTGTTAGTGAACATATCCAAAAATGGTTAAAAACATTGAACTGGGCTACAATAAGATGTATTACCGATTGTACTATTCCCTGCTTGGGTGATACTCCAGAAATAATCTCTAGTAAAACCACTCCAAAACTGTAGACATCGCTCTTCTCATTTAATGATGATGTTGCAAAGTATCTGCATGAGCTTCCACATTTTAGTGTACTACTTTACCGTTCCCTATGATTATAATTGGGTGAAAATTTATTCAAGAGTACTTAAACTAGGAATATTTAAGAAAAAAGAAATGCTATGGTCTCATGTGAAATACTCAGGATCAAGATAACCCATGGTCCCTTTCACTTCGGTTGATATATAAACATTGGAAGCGTCTAGCAGTTTTGATATGCCAAAGTCAGCTAGCTTGGCAGACATTCTGTTATCCAAGAGTATATTACTACACTTTATATCTCTGTGTATGATTGGAGGATAGCAACTCTGATGCAGATAGAGCAAACCTGCAAATTGTGTGTAAAATGGTTGAGATGTGATCCATTTCACCATTTTACCAAAAGGAATAGATATAAATCAACTGCTGCTGCCACAAACAGCTTACCATCCGCGGCTTGTCGAGCAATATTCAGTCTCGTATGCCAATCTAGCGGCGTTTCAGATTTAGTTACTCCTGCAAATGGAAAAAGCATCTAGTATGCATCTTTTTCTTTGGTATGTAAAGTTAATTTAAGACAGGATTTAATATACGCAAATACCATATAAATGATCAGTCAATGCTCCGCAATGCATGTATTCATAGACCAATGCCATTATGGGTTGTCTGCAATACCCAATAAGATTTACAAGATTCTTATGATATATTCTTGACAGCATAGCTACCTGAAACCACACAGAGCACTTTTTACTGGAGAATTTGGGGCTGAGAGGATAATAATTCAATGATTTAATTAAGATTCTATCATAGACGATTTACTGAATCTGTGTAAGAGTACCAACCTCATTCTGGAATTCTTTCTGACCTTGATTGCAATCAGTCTTATGGATTTTGACCGCAACCTCATATCCTGAAAGTCTGCCATAAAATACAGATCCAAAGCTTCCCTTACCAATGTGTGTGGAATAGTTGTTGGTAGAAGATTTAATATCTTCCTCTGTGTATTCTATAGCCAGCCTATGATAATCATTTTGATTTTTTTCATCTGACAAAGAAGAAATAAAGAAAAGTTACTCTTTTATGGTGCCGAGCAAGGGAAAAAACGATAAAAAAGCTTTCCTATTTAAGAACAGAAACACTAAATAGTTGTGCAATAATCGTGTACATGTTTTTCGCATACAAGAGAGTGGAGTAACACCTGCAAATATGTGCTTTTGAGATGGAATGGGATCATCTGTGGTCGGAAATGGTTGCGATGGGTGTTTGTGCCTCCATAAGAAAATTCCAGAAAGGACAACGAAAACTAACACCACCGAACACCCAATTAAAAGTCCGCTCACCCAACCTTTAATTTTGCTGCCGCCTACCCGAATAGTATTTTGAGGATCAACGCTGCATGGTAGAGTTCACAGCAAAAATGTCTGAGATAAACATAAAATTAGTTGTATAGAAGTAGCATATTAAAGAACACAGATAAACATACAGGAGCATAAAACACCCATTCTATTGAGGGATTATCCAGTTGAAAACCAAAATCCTATAGAAAGGGGAAAGAAAATCGGTGTACCGAAGGTCCAAGTTAGGTCTCATTAATCCTTTGGAGACGGTTCCCTCCAAATTATTGTCCTGTAGAAATCTTTTTAACCAAAAAAACACATGCTCAATAAGAATGGCTACTTTAAAAGCATAAGCCATCGTGTGATGTGGGGAACGAAAGCAAACAAGTTGTATAATAAAAGGTTATAAAGGGATGAATTAGATAAACATACAATTGACTTAACATTTGAAGCTTCTCCAATGGTCTTGGAATTATTCCGGTAAGTTGATTGTTTTGCAGTTGGCTTTGTCAGGCCAACGAAACTGGAAAGATTAGTAAACATATAGGGAAAACTACCTTTTTTCATTTATACAAAGTATTTTAGATAGTGGCAAGTCAGAAGTGTCTTACAGTATTCTAAGATTCTTCAATGAACTGAGGTCCGGAATATAACCAGACAAATTATTAATTCCTAGCAGCTGTAACCGACGGCTTAGTGTTAGTAAAACTCTATGGAGCAATATAATTTATATCGAAAGCTAGTTTGGCCTCCTCGCTGCAAAAGCTATGTAAACTCTTACAAGCTGTTTTAATGCTGTTAATTCCGCTATATTTGTAGGTATACTGCCCTCGAGATGCATGCTTGTTAGATTTCTGCAAAAGACAAAAAATGTAATCATGCATATTAGTAGCGCAAGATATAGAATCCAATTGAATTGTAAAGTTATTGAAATTAGTAAGGAATTTTACATGATAGTAACACGCGGAGGATCGTCTTGGCTGCAGGTTATCCCTGTTGATGAATATTCAGCTGGCAAACATGGATCTCCTCCTGTCCAATCGTCTGGAACATTTATTGCCTCTGCTATTTTTCTGATTGCAATCACTGAGCTCACACAATTCGTGCAAAGAGTAAGCGCATACAATATTTGTAATTTATATACACAAAAATACAAAACATTTTAGAACATCTCCATGGAATACAGAAAGTTACCATCTCCGGAGTATGTGGTTGTCTGTACGTCCAATTTCCTATACATTTCTGCTCCATTTATGAATGGTCCCAACTCCGATTCAGGACTGGGATGTACAATAATGTTTATAGGATCGGGAGGGTTAAGTTGTAAATCTTTATTTACTTGCCAGCATTTTAAGCTCTAAGTAATCTAATATTTGATTTTCGTTAATGAAGGCAGCAAATCTCTGTGTAAGGTTTGTCTGGTTGATGTTGCAGAAGTAAAGTGCAAAAGAGTAAATTCCTGGGTCAGAGAAATCCCCAAATAAGTCTGAAATAGTCATATTGGCGACTTTTTCCATTGCAATGGCTGTCCTTGATACGTTCACGGGCGGTTTGTTCACTAACCCGCTTCCCAAATTGTTTGTCTTTTCGTTAGCAGCGGTAATATTCACTTCGTTGTTTTCTGCTACTGACCATGACCACATGCGGTCAAATGGATCGTCTGGGTACCTGCCAGTGGACATCACAGTTCAATTTTGAATTAGATAAGTTCTTACATAGGTACCATTCTCTTTGAAATTTAACTTGGGGAGCTAGTCATAACAACTTTTCGATAGACGTCTAAAGAATCAACATTTCTCAGAACGAATTGAATTTTTGTTCATAACAACACTTACTGTAACCAAGAAGATGCACCAAAATTTATACGATTTAATACGAGATCTAAGGCATTCTTTTGGAAATCCGTTGAGCTATACATAGAAGATTCCAGTCGGCGCAGCTCAATGCTTGAAATGAAAACAGAACGATTTTGCTCTGTTTGAGAATTGCGCGCAAGGCATAAACTCAGACTATCGCTTTTGGCGGCGAAGATGATCTCGTGATATCTGTAATGGCCAATCTCTAGACCAGATAGGTTTACATTCTTCCACTTGATTCCCTCGATAATTAAATCAAAGAAGCTAGCCAAAGGAATTGTGGAATTAGGAAGGAAAGTTGTTCTTAATAGGTAATTTAGACGGGGCTTCACAGGGAGTAGGTAGCAATATTTCTTCATTGACAGACTTCTCGGAAAATAGGCGACCGTCCAGAATTTCAAGTTGAGGTTCTCTGTTGAACTCGTCGTCGAAGCGTTGCGAGCTTTGATGAAAGGGGAATCGGAAATCCAGTATAGGTGGTTGTCGTCTGATGCATTATAAGAGGCGCCACAGTTGATGTTAAGGAAACCTGAACAAAAAACACCAGGTGTAATTAAAATTACAAGATCGAAATGAGGTGAGAAGAAAAAGGAAGTTACCATCTGGATTTGAGTGAGTGAAAGTGAACAATCCCGTGAAAGTTGTGAAGAGCAACAAGCACACACTTGTCAACTCCATGCCTGAACTCTCTGAGACCTGCGAAGATTAGATAAACAAATTCCATCAAAACACAAGCATAAAAGGGAATGCCAAATTGATACCGTAATATTACGAGAAATTGTCCCGTCAAAATAATAGTACGTTTATCAAAAGAATCTTTAAGAGAACTCCTACTTGCTGCTTTGCGAGGTGCTACTGCAGGCCTGCGATATTCCACTTTCCGTATAGAGAGAGTCGCGTGTTAATATAGACATTTTTTCAACCCCAGGGTAAAGTTAATATCTTTGAATTGGATTAAAAAAGCTAAAGGTTTCTAATCAAACAAGAGATATCGTCATACGACGGGGTCAAAATTTGAAGTGATGAAACGACTGTATGCACATTTAATTACATCGTCCTTTCTAAAGAAATAATTTGGTTAATCACGATTACGACTATTTCCGAAAGACTGTTTCCGCGGAAAATGGCACTCTACCCAAAAGGGGAGACTTTTATTTTATATTTTTCAAGGTAAGTCGAATTATTTTATAAATTATAGCCCTTTTATTAGGTTTCATCATTATACGATTCTTTATGGAATTTTACCAAATATTTCACTTGCCATATTTTGTAATCATCAAGAATCCATGAAATCTTATATGGGTTTGGGTATTTTACCTTCTATAAATTCAATTTTCTTATCATTTCTACATAAATTAGATTATTTGTACTACCACTATCAATGTTGAATTTTCAATGTTTACCTCTTAATTTGTGTATTATTTAAAATATATTTTTCCTTTGTGTTGGCCCTTAGTTGCCTCAGTCTATAACATTTTTTTTCTTATGAACATTGATTCTCATTTCTCAAGTTTTCCTATAGATCTTGGTGATTCAATAGGTTCTTCTCTACATATATTGCTCTTGCACTATTCTCTACTATTTTTCTAGCACTCCCTTGATGATATTCAAATGTCCAATGTCCTCCTCCACATTTGACATAGTTTCCTCTAAATAGCCTCTTATCAAATGCCCTATCACTTATGTAATATCTATCACTGTAATAGGTATTGTTCCATCCTTTGTTATTATGGTAGAATCAATTTTTTATTTCCTTTGAAGCTATCACTCCTCTCACTATTGTAGTATCAACTACCATCCTTATTTTACTCCACATATGGTGTCTTTTCACCACAATGTGATCTAACTATTTGAAATCTACTTCCTCCACTGTTATGCCTTTGCACAAAATTTTTTTTTAACATTTATTCCAATTTTAGTGCAAATTGGTTTTCCTCTTCAACTATTATCATTCTTACCAAGATCAATTATTCTTGAATGTTTTCTCTCAATCTATTAATGTATCATGCCACTTTCTCCTTGCTTTCTTCACTATGGCTTGTCCTAATGATCATATTGTGGAATTCTTCAGTGTGGACTCCTTCATTGTTTTCTCCCTTTTCCTTGGATTTTTCAATCTATTTAGTATTACCGATTCATAATCAACACATATTAATTGGTTATTCAACTTTGTTACCATCTATCGTATCTTGTGATCATTTATTTTCCTAGCCTATTTTTATCTAACTAAAGTTCCTTGCACAAAATAGCAGCATGTCCTTTCAACTTAAATTTTACAAATCAGACCCTCTTGGATCTTCAACTTCCTCATACCTAAAATATTCTCCCATTTCCTTTATCCATTCAATCAATTCCCCAGGATTCAAATCATTAGCATAATTAGGAGTTTTAGTTCTAGGTCTCTTAGCAATTTTGGAGATTGATTTCAACATCTTGATTTAACTAGATTGTTGTTTTCTTAGAGTTTCTTCATTCAAATATTGGGTGATTAATTCATCATCATCACTCTTATCCATATGTCTAGGGTTTATACCTCTTTTCCTATCCTCTTCTACAAAATCTAACCAAATATTCATTATTCTCATCACTTCTAGAATTTCTAGAATTCTTTTAGCAACATTAGCCATACCAAGCATCCTCCTTGGTGGAGTATTTCTATGGATCTAATACAACTACCTTAATTTGTTGATCTACCTACAAGGTTGAAATTCCCTCATAGTTGGAGATTTGGTAGCAAGCACTTACAAGCCATCTCAATTAATTGATATGTTCACCCAATGATCTTCCATAAATACCTTCAATCCCCAAGGAATTGAAAAATTAATTCGATACTACTCGATACAATCACAGATGGAATTCTAGAGAAAAGACTATCAAATTGTTTAGTTGAGAGATTACACAACATAATCATCATAGAATGCAAAACAATCTTGTATTGATGAAGAATGATAGAATTGTCACAATTTATGCATTGGTTTACCACTACACATTATAGATTGGCTCACCAAATACCATTGGACTTTTATAAGTTTACATGCAAATATGACAATAGAACTTAAGAACAAGACCCAAACTTGAACTTCTAACTCTTATTTTATTATGCTAGAGGGAAACTAAGATGATGCATCTTAGTCTTATAAATGTAACTTAAATATTATTTAGGCCTCCCTTTACACTTCATAAAATAATTTCAATCACATTTTTTGTCTTTCACTTCTCCTGTAGTATTTTTCTCCAAAATATTTTTAATCTCCTCCTTTTAGTTATTGTGGTATCTAATTCTACCATTATAATTGTATGCCTGTATATTATAAATCTCCTTCAGAGTACTAATATAGATATGCAATATCAAATACAAATGATATTCCTAAACCTCTTAGTAAATAAAATTCATATGCATCTCTTGGGTGAAACTCAAAAATTTTGTTGGACTTGTATAAAGAAAATGAGCAACATAAACATTTTTTTAACTTTGAGTGTCTAAAAGTGATGTTTATGTTTTGAGTTTTTAAATGATAAAAACTAATAGAATATGCAACTCTTGGTGAACTTTATGTTTCTAATTGTTTAGTTTTCTAAGAAACTTCTCATATGTATATATATATATAGTATTTCTGAAAGAAATTCCAAAAAAGAGAGTAATGTGATGCAACTTTTAATATAATAAATTTCATTTTTTATTTATTTCTTTTTAACTTATATAACATGAGTATCTAGTGCATGGAGATAATTTTTTTTAAATATTTACTTTTTAATAATTTATTAAAGTAAAATTTAGTTAAAATGTGATAGTTTTGATAGGAGGCAACTTTATTTCTAAAATATCATAATAAAAAATATAAACTAGAGCTCTAAAATATTTTTGTTAAACTTTAATTGAATTTTAGTATAAAATTTTATTTCTAATCAATGTATGTTTAATTATAGCATCCTATATGTAGTTATTTTTTAAAAATAATAATAATAATTAAAATATTAAAAACATAAATTTGGATAAGAGGATTTGATCACTATTAAAGGGTATTTTTATATTTTTATGAAAATATCCTTGGTTGGATAAATTTGGAGATGAAAGTTTATTTTTGTAAAATATACCCTAAAAGAGGGGTTAAGCTACCACATGAGATGCCACCTCGATAGTTATAGGAAATAAGGTTTAATATAAACCACTTTAACTAGAAACTAATGAAAATATAAATTAAAATAAATATTTTATGCTTTTAGTATTTCACTTAAAAGGTTGAAAAACAAAAACCCATTATTCCATATAGATATTTTATAGTTTCATCTAAAGATTTTTCACCAAAAGAAATTAGGTGGATTTTTTTTCAACTATTCTTTTGGGAAAAAGTGAGACATAAATCTACTAAATAAGTCCTTTTCATAGTTATATAATGACACAAATTATTATTCATCTTCAACTTGTCATATGTGTCAACTATAAAAAAAATCCATTATGAGATAACCATCAATTCATCTTGAATGATAAACTCCTTATTTTTTCTCTTCTTGTATTTATTCGCCTTATATATATGTCTCATTATTTCACAACGATTATTTAATTTTTCATGTACTTAATTCATGTGCTCTATGAATTCCTTTAATTTTGTATTTCTCCTTTTCCCAATATTAATAATTTTATATTCTAATAAATTCATTAGAATGCTACCACATGTAACTATAAATGACATTTTCCCTATACCCCTATTAACTAAACTAATGTATGTATATTCTATCTTTAGGTGAAATATGTCTCAAATCTTTCCTTTTCTCCAACAAAACACATAAATAAAAATTATAACTTACTATTTAGAACCTCTAATAGTCTATGAATCTATGGTTTATACGTTGAACTAAATATTTATTTTCTTCATCATCTTCCACATTATGTTCCTAAAATATCCAGTAAAATGTGTTTCCCTATCTAGGATAGCACTCCTTACAAAACCATGCAACTTAATAACTTCCTTGAAAAATAGGTTAGTATAAGAACCTATAAATTAATGTAGATCAAATAAAAAACACAAGTGAACATTGGAAATCATGCATTGAGTCCAACCAAACTAGAATGATGAAAAATCCTTGAATATATAGGAAAGGAAGAGGCAATCCACCTATCATGTGGATTGGAAAGTGCCCCATATTGTGGCACAAATTAGTAGACAAGTGTCCTATAGGTGTCAACCTTTCAATCACTTGCAATTTGAAAACCAACAACCTATTTGACCAAGTCATCAACCTTGGTGACAAGTGTTGAATTACTACAATGTAGTGACCTTTGAGGTGATATAGAAAGTCTTCCAAACTCAAAAGGTATGCACATGAGGTTTACACATTCAGTTGGAGATGAATTTTTCTAACCTCATCAATGTAAATGATGAGTCTTTATGTCTTATGCATGTAATGTATGATTATACACGATGTAGGAAATTTTTTATTGCTTTATTATCATCATGATATGTATTGACAGAATTATGGATGTAGGATGGATGTAGTACTAATGTTGTGATGCAAAATGGATGTTGTTAGTTACAAGAAATGTTGGATGATGGATATAAATTTGATGTTGTTAGTTATTGATGATTTTTCTTTTTGCTTTGCATAGAGGCTTCATATCTTTAACAATCCTTTTTGATCGAGCAAATAAGCATGATGCACTAGGGTATTAATAACCAAGGTGGCTTTGTATCCATTGTGTGGGATTTGACTCAACATACAAAGAATATTCTTTCTCATACCAGAGATACAAAAAGCTTGTTAGCATATATGGTGGAGTGTTTAAAACTTTTTGTACTAGCTACACAGAGAGGTATGAAATACCTAACATGCAACTGCTACATGAATTTTCTCAAAACAACTTCCATACACTAAAAAAAGCAATTATGCACCATTGTAGTATCACAAAAATATCTTAAAAATAGAACTAACAAAAATCAATAGTTAATACCACCATTCCTTCTTCTCTAAACCCTTATGGACATCCTCAAGAGATCCTAGGAATGTGGTATTATGATAAATCAAAAAGATAATCTATTATAAGAAGATAAGCAATGTTGCAATATCACTTGTCATATCTATTTTGAGGTTTCGGGCTATTATCTAGTGTTGACGATGTCTATTGTAGGAACATATCCATTAAGGAATATCTTAGGACATTGTTGGTTAATTTTTAATAGATAGGTAGTTAACACTTTTGCATTTTTTTCACTTGATAGTTTTCTAATCGTTTTGATCTTTTTTTGGAAATTTTGATTTTCTTGTTTACTTTTTTTGTTGTTTGCATTATCAAAGGGTGAGTGTGGCGATTTTTTATTATGAATGAACAGTTTATTGTGGTTGGTGATGATGGAGTTAGGAGCCTTTTTTTTGAGTTTATGGAATAAGCCTTTCCTATGTTGTACAGATAGAGGCTCATAGTTTTCTTGGTTTGATAAGAGAATTCTTTTGATCTTTTCTAATTTTTAAATGTTTTGAATTTTTTGAATTTTTTGACTAAGTTTAAAGAAAGCATGATAGATAGCTAAGGGGACTAACTTATGGCCTTGGGGGCTGATAAGCCTTTTTTTATGTTATACACATAGATACCACATAGTTCGATCGATGTTGACTCAAAAGCATAATATGTTTTTGGGATTTTGATGTTTTATGAATTTGTTTTGATGTTTTTCAACCATGATGGGATGTACAAGGATCCATTCCACTACCCATTTTAATAATTTTTCCCCTAGTTTTAGGTGAGATTATCTTCACTTAGGGGAGACAAATGTTGATTGTGTAGCAAGGTTCAATACTAAATCTATAAGACCCTGTCCCTTGTGGCCTTGTTGGTTATATTATTTTTTATTTATTTATATGCTATATTCTATGTTATTTCAAGTTGGATAGTACACATGAGTGGTGGTTGTTGCTACACCATGAATATGTTCATATTCTTGATTTATCCTAACTAATAGTTGTTGTGAATTCTTGTGATAGTCAGATGAGTTCCATTCTTTATCTACATAAATATGTAATTATCAAGAGGCTCAATTTTTGGTAATATTATTGTGTATATTAAGTGTATTACATTATGTTAGGTGATTACATATCATAGATGTGAGTAGGTCTGATTATGAAGACAATTATTGATATTCAATGTTACTTATAGTAGTATGCATTATAAGTTAAATATTTTATTGACATTACTGGTGATATTTTGGTAACAGATAGTATTCACCTAGTTCTTCCTTGACTCTATAACATGTATCATATGAATAAGGAGTGTTAAATTGCATGTTACTTGTGTAGATTAGTGGATCTAATTTTCTAGTTGATTATTATTCTTGGAATTTTTAATTTATATGTCATTTGTTTTAATTATTATTGATCATGAGTAATACTGACACACTTTCTTGGTTGAGAAAAATAGATATAAAATGGCCAATGTTGATAAGGGGGTCACATAGCTACTTCCATTATTATATCCTTGTGAAATATTAGTCTTGTCATGGGCATGTGATTTAACCTTGTTTTGTGTGGTATAGGTTGTGTGTATGCGAGAGTTGTTTTATTAGTCCCTTAAGTCACTTTATTAATATGGTCACTTATTTTATGTTTTATGTAGTCCTTATGTGGGCTTCTTTGTTTAAAAATTTCCCTAGGTGATAGGTTTATGGGGCAGGGGTATTTTTATTCCATAAAACCTCTTTAATAAACTCTTAAACCCACTCTAATTACCCACCTATAATAGGTGACTAAAATTAGACTTGAAAGGGTGGTTGGGAAGTTGAAAAGGTGGTTGCCTTTTCCCCTTCCATTTATTCTTTCAATTTGTGAGGAGAATGGGGATTTTTTTCTCTTCAGCTTTTTAGTTTGTTTTGGTCTTTGAGCTAATTCCTTTTGGGGATTTTTCTTGAGTTCTTGTTGGGTTTTCATTCTTCATTTGGAGTTTTTTCCATGTTTTTGGAGGAGGAGCAATGGAAGAGAGTTCTTTGAGGTATTTTTTTCACAAGTTGGATAGAAAAATTTCTCAGTGAGGTCTACCCTTTTAGTTATCTATCTTTACTAGTTTGTAATGAGTTTGTTGGCTTATTGGTCTTATTTATAAAAAAATGTATATGAAATTTGATGTTGAATCTCTTATGTTTCTACAAATAGTTTGTTGGGGTTTGAATTTTTTAATTCTTCCACATTGTTTAGTTTAACTTCATTTATACCCTTTTGTGTGTTAAAACAAAGAAATATGAATGCAAGTGTTGTGAAGGGAAAAGTATATAAAGGGTATTAAACTTGTCTGGGAATCCTTGTGATTAATGGTTGTAATTTTTTAAGTAATGTGGATGTTACATGTTACACTTTGGTTGTGGATCCTATGTGAAAAATATTTTGTGGAAGTTCTTTGTGACCCTAGCTTGATGGAGGATTGAATCTCAATCCTATGGTTGGATGGAATTCCCATTGGCCTATATTGTTTTTCTTCTTTGTGGATATTTGTATTCCAAGTACATGTGTTGAATAAGAAAGAATATCTTGAGACTTTCAGCAAATGGATAGCAAGAGAGAAACGGGTTGGTTTTTTTGAGGTAACAATATTGTTGCCCCTATGCCAAACAATAATCCATTTAAAAGTAGTTTCATGTATTTCATCTCATAAAAAATGATAAACTGGATATTGAGTAATAAAATTTAATGGGTTTTTCTATCATTTACTTCAAAAAAAGATATTTAAAAATTGTATCAACTCAGATCACCAATTATGATTTATTAAGAAAACATTGGCATCCTTATTCATAGTAAAAATATGTCATAAAACAATCCTAAAAATCTATTCACACAGAATGAAAGATAAATAGTTAGATAATAAAATTTAAAGGGTTTCTAGAAATCCAATATTTTTAGAACATATCAAAAAATGAGAGAAACTCAATAAAAAAAATATAATTTATGATTAAAACATTACCATCTCCTATTTGTAAACTAAAACAATAAATTGAAAACCAAAAACAAATTAAGTGAAGCTAAGTTAGGGTATCATGAAGGAAAGAAAAATATCTAAAGGAACTCTTAAATATAAAAGTTAGAAACATGAGAAAAACCCTTACATGGATTCTTAAGTTAGTTTTTAAAAATTAGTTTCTAGTTATCCATTAAGAGCCTTAATTGTATAGTGCTTAGAAATATTGGTCCCAAATTGTTGATTTTATTTATTCACTTATTTCCAAGATTATGTTCTTGTTAGAGAGCTTAATTATTTATTTATTTTATTAGTGGATTAATAATATCTCCATTTAATCCAAGAATAAGAATATTTTAATTTATATCAAAGTGATTCAAACAACCTATCATAAAAGAGTCTAGGTATAGTAAGAAAATTTTGTAATTGAAATCACCTAGGAATTTGGTAAGAAGAATAATAATTTGGGTAGAGTTTAGAAGTAAAGAAATAAGGTTTAATTTGTGAACTCTAATGTTAATTCTTCTTAATCCATTAAAGTATAGTTACTAACAAATGTTAACGAACTAAATAGTCATGAACTATGTGTATATGTTTAGTTGTATGTCTATACTGAAAATATACATAATCAATCTCAAGTTGTTGAGTTGTTAGTCCTATAATGATAGGGTGTTCAATATTGGATGGTATAGTCCTTGTTAGCTTATTTATTATATGTTTATGCTCATAATATTGGTTTAAAGTATTGTTCATATTATTGTCTTCATTTCTAATGATTAGGCATTAAATAACTCACTTGGAAAGGTAAATAGTTTAGGGTTTATTCAACACTTACAATGCATCTTTAGTATTTGATTCTATTACATATCTCAGCCTTTATATAATCTTTATTTTACCTCCACTAACAATTTTAGATGTCATATTTGATTATGATTTAATGGTAATAATATCTCTGGGGGGATAAGTTAATATTATTGTGGAGATATAATACTAACCATATCAAAATATTTTTGCATATTTATGTGTAGTTTAAATGAATAAAAATGATGATTACAATTAGTGCAAATTTGGAACAATAATGTTTGATTTAAAAAAAATAAAAATCATTCATTTTGTTTATATTAACATTGGGTGTATACATTATTGGAATCCTCATAAAGTAATGATTAATTGGAATTCCTAGATTAGTAGAGAAAGTATCTAACTTGAGAAATATTCTTCTGGAGCATAAAAGACTTCATCATTATTTCTATCATTAAACAAGTTATAAATTTAGTAGTTTATCTTTAATTATTCTATTTTATTATTTACTTCTCTTATTTAGTTACTTTGTAGTATTTTATTAGCTTAATCTTTGGGAGGGGATTATAGAATTATTCATCAAGCCATGGCTAGTGTGCACATTTTATTATGGGATGAATCGGTGGATGCTTCAGATAGCATCAATAAATAATGATGCAAGTCTTATTCAAGCGTAGTGCCTATTTTTTAGGTTTTCACTATAGTACTTGTTCTAGAAGCACCACAAAGTGCTTTTCACTTAAAGAACATTTTATTTCTCTTTAATGTTTTTCTTTCTTTTTTGAATATTTTAACTTTTGGGATTTTTTGGATTTTTACCCTTTTGCCTAAGGTATTCTGATGTGTTTCAAGTTTAATTTTTTTTAAGATGGTTGTTGTTTAGCGATTGGCTAAAGGTTCTCCTTCAGGAGTAGCTAATTGATAAGATTCAAATCCATAGCTTGTTGTGATGATGAATGGACCTAACTAGTTGGATTCAAAATTACCTTTTCCATCTTGATTTAGTTGTACCTTCTAATTATCTTTGAGTACCAAGTCACCAATCTAAAAGTTTCTAATTTTTATCTTTTTATTGTAGCTTTTTTTGAGTCAATTCTGATAAAATTGAAGATCACTTAATGTGCTCAAACACCTTTCATCTAAGAGTTCCAACTCATTCAATCTAGAGACCAAATATTCCTCATTGTTGACCATGCCTTTTAGTGATATTCATAGTGAGGGGATTTCAAATTCAATAGGTAAGACAAATTTATATTTGTAGACCAAGGAAAATGGTGTGGCACTTGTAGGTGTACGAATACTAGTTTGATAAGCCCATAGGGTTGGGTTTATTTGTAGATGCCAATCATGGCCGACATCATTAATAGTATTTTTTAGTATCTTTAGGATGGTTTTGTGAGACGCTTTAGCCTGACCATTTCCTTGGGAGTAGTATGGCATGGAGAATCTGTGGTGGATAGAAAACTTGGAACAAAGTTATTTGACATATTGATTTTTGAACGATGTCCCATTGTCCATTATGATTGTTTGGGGAATTCCATAGATAAACATATTAGATAATTTAAGATGAACTTGGATATCTATTTACTGGTGATGTATGTTAATGGAATTGCTTCTATCCACCTCTTAAATTATTCAGTTGTGGTAATAATGAACTTATGTCCATTGGAAAAAGTGGGAGAGATCTTACCTACCAAGTCTAATCCATATTACGAAAAAATGCCATGGTTTCATGATAGGTCTTAGCTCCTATGCTAGTGTGTGAATGAGGTCACTATGCTACTAACATTAGTGACATTTTCTTATGTAGGCAATAGCTTATTGCTCCATAGATGGCCAATAGTATCACGTTCTTAGTATATTTTGTGCTAGGTTAGGTCCATTAGAGAAGGACCCACAAATACCTTCGTGTACCTCTTGTAGGGAAGTTTGCACTTCTACATCAAGAAATCAAAGTAAAGTACCCTCTAAAATTTGAAGATATAAGGTGTTTCTAAAGAATGTGAATTGGGACATCCTACGAGAAAAGGTTTTCTTTTAGGTGCTTGTCAAGTGGGGCGTATGATACCATGTTGGATATATCCAAATGTATCATGGCAGCATGGTCAGTTAGGACCAACAACAACACACACTAGTTCTAATTCTGAGATATCAAACTTTGGTATGAGTATTTTCTCCATAAGGAACTCATACTTAGAAATGTTATGTGGGATATCAAGGAGTGAACATATCATTGGCATAGCTTCAGTTGATCTATTGTTGATTTGGGGAACTTGTTCAAAGGTGATGGTGAAAAAATATTGATTGAAACTATCCACTATTCTCTTATATGACATCATCTTGTCATCCTTTGTTTGATACCCATCATTTACTTGCCTCATTACTAGTTGAGAGTCTCCATAAACCTGTAGTTCTTTTATCCTCCATTTGATGGCCATTTTTAGTCCTATGATTAGTGCTTCATACTTTGAGATGTTATTTATGGATGGGAAAGAAATTTTCGAAGTATTAGGTATACTATCTCCCTGGGTGTGAGAAATAATATTCCTACTCCTGAGTCATGTTGAGTGTGGAACTCGTCAAAGTACAAGGTCCAATGACTTGTCTATTCTATTAGAAATATTCTTTCATCTAGGAAGTCTGTTGTGCGAGGTTGGTGATCTTTCATTGGTGCTTTTGCTAGTTGGTCTACTATGATCTATCCTTTGATGACTCTCTTATCTACATACTGTATGTAAAACTTTCTCAATATCATCACCCATTTAGCAATCATGCTTGTTAGAGTTGTTTAAGCTAATAGGTACTTTAGTGGATCTACTTTTGAGATTAGCTTTACTTGTCTCTTCAAGATATAGTGTCTCAACTTCTATGCCACAAAAATAATAGATACACACACTCATTCAATGGGAGATTCAATTTTTATCCCACCAGTGTTTGGCTGATGTAGTAGATCACTCTTTCCTTGTTATTATCATCTAGCTAAGCTAGGAGAGCTCCTAATGTTGCTTGTGTTGTATACACATATAATAGCATTGCTTTATCTAGAATAGGTGGCATTAATACTAGATGAGTTATTAGATACTCCTTGACTTGCTAGAATTCTTGATCACATCTACCATCCAACTTGAATGTGATGTCTTTATGTAGGAGATTGGAAAAGGGTTGACACTTGTCTGCCAATTGTGTGATGAATCACTTGATGAACTATAGTTTCCCTTGTAAACTTCTTATCTACTTCAATTCCTTTGGATGGGGCATCTCTTACATAGATTTTACTTTTTTTGTATCTACTTTGATGTCTCTTCTTGATAGTATGTATCCTAGTAGCCTTCTAGATGTTAAGTTCCAAATACACACTTTTTTATTTGAGCCTTAAGTTGTACTATTCAAGCCTTTCAAACACTTTTGCAAGGTTGTCAAATGGTCTTCTCTTTTGATGGACTTTGCTAGTATGTAATATACATAATCTTCCATAGTTGTATGCAACATATCATAGATATTGTGATCATCACTCATTGATAGGTTTCCATTGCATTCTTTAGACCGAATGACATGAAATTTTAGCAAAAGTTCCCCCATGCACAAGTGATGAGAGCCACATCGACCAAAACCCACAAAAATCACAACAATAGATACCAATACAAAATATGTGAGATAGAAAAGAAAAAATAACTTTCAATAATTTTTAGAAAATGAAAAGTTACGTATTCAAAACTTACATGCTACAGCTATGCGGGCTTGATTCATTACATCAAAATCAACTCTCAAACAAAATACATTATTCGGAGCCATAATCTGCACTAATGGAGCCACCCATACAACCCCCCACTTAACCATTTTTATTTACACAATAACTGCCCTAGAATGTTCTAGAACATTCAACTTTCCTTTTTGTTTTGGTGCCAAAAGTCTCGTCAATTGATTTCTAACCTAAGAAGAAATTTTACTAAAATTCACTTTTTAGAGGGGTAACTTCGTGGGGCCATAAATTTTTATTCGGGTGTTTGATTTTCTATTATTGCATATCATTTAAAATATCTCAAAGAGATCTACAATGTATGAACCCACCATAGGTTGGTTCGTCAAATTTTTGAACTATTTAGGGGCCTCTAAAGTCTTCATATCTGAAGTTGAAGCTGCATTGGAGAAATTTTTTGGGACAAAAACTTTAATATCTCCCAAACCATGTAGGGTATTGAGGTGATTCTTTCACAACGAAAAATTTTAGTTCTGCTCCTTGGGGTAAAGTTTTAGGTCTATACGAGCCCATTTAAGCTGACTTACTAAAACTAGTGACATTTTTTCACTATTTTGACTATTGACTGTCTTACATATCTTAAGTGCCATCATGGAACTCAAAATAACTAAACAAATTAAGGAAAAACAATTTTTTTTGGGATATTCAAGATTTCCTTACATCGTTGGATTCTCCTACATCAGACACCCAGGGCAATTTAAAAAGTGACTCCATAACTTCTCAGGAGTTAGAGGAAAACCAAGATAGTTAACCTCAACCTCAGACAACCATGATGAATCTTCAATAGGCCTTCCTCTCCAATTCACCAATTACTTACATATTGCCTATTTCTTGTGCTTCCACCCACATGACTATCCATAATTTCTTCTATCTCCTCCTTTTACGAAGTAGGTGCTAGAATATTTCATTGTGATTCTATTGTTTCTTCATTAGTTCCCCCTTCATGATATTCTATTAAATCTAAAATGTTAAGTACATGTGAAATATGAATTTCCTAAATCATGCTTCTTGAAGATCTTGCATGGTCCAAAATTCTTCAACTTTAACTTTTTGTATGTACTAACTGTAAACCTTTCCTTTCACAAATGAACCATGACTTCATCTCCTACCTGGAACTCCCTATACCTCCTTTCTTGATCTATCTAAGCCTTATATTTTGAGTTCATATTATTGATATGTTTCTTCACCTCTTTGTTTAAATTATTTAGGTGCTCAACAAAATCTTCAGCCTCAACACTACTCTTCTCCCCCTTATCCATCCTTCTCAGTTCAAAAGTATTTAATGGACTACTCCCATATACAATATAGAATGGTGATTTAGTAGTGCTCTTATTGACAGAATTGTTGTAAGAAAATTCATCCTATGGTATAATCAAATCCCATCCCTTGGGCTTGCATCCTACTAATAATCTCAATAGGTTACTGAAACTCCAATTCACCACCTTCGTTTGTCCATCATTTTGTGGATAGTGTGTAGAATTTAACTTTAAATCTATCTTCAAATCCTTCCATAATGTCCTCTAGAAATAACCAACAAATTTGGTGCCTCTATCTAAAACTATACTCTTTGGTAGATCATCTAGTCTCACACACCTCTCTGGAAAACTATTATGCAACATGAACAACATCACTGGTCTTATGAAACAGAATTAAATGTGCCATCTTTGAAAATCTATCCACCACCACAAATATGGAATCATGCCCTCTTTGTGTCCTTGGAAAGCCAATAACAAAATCAATGCTAATATCCTCCCATGGCCTCTTAGATATAGCTAATGGTTGATACAATCTAGTATTATGACTTGTTCCTTTTGCCATCTGATATAATCTTCAACTTTGTAAAAAATTCTTCACATCTTGTTGTAACTATGGCCAATAATAATTCTCACTCACAAGAGAAATGGTCTTATCTCAATTGAAATGTCCAGCCAATCCTCCACAATGCTTCTCCTTGATTGGATTATCTCTCATAGAACTCCTTGGAATGAACAATTGGCTTCCTCTAAACAACATCCCATCTTGGATCAACAAATCCAATCATCTTGTCATATCTAATGTAATAGGTTCCAAACAGGCTTTCCAAGCTTCTCCAAAGTCTAGATCTTCAGGATACAAACTATTGAGTTCATTGAACCCAAAAACCTCTATATTCATCTTTATCAACAATTTTTTCCTTCTAATCAAGGAATCTCCAACTCTGTTTGACCTTCCACTCCTTTGCTTCAAAACAAAGGTATAACTCTCCAAAAAATCAACCCATTTTAAGTGCCTTTGATTTAACTTTCCTTGACTATTGAGATACAACAAAGACTGGTGATCAATATATAAAACAAATTATTTTGGAAAAAAATAGTGTCTCTATTTCTTCAAAGCCTGAACTAGAGCATAAAACTCTTGATCATGAACATAATATTTATTCTTAAAATCATTTATCTTCTCACTAAAATAGGGAACATGCTTACCTTCTTGACTCAAAATAGCTCCTATGGCAATGCAACTAGCATCACAATCTACCTTAAAGACCTTATTGAAATATGGAAGTGCCAAAATAGGTTTCTCTATAACTTTCTTCTTCAACATATCAAAAATTTTGGCTGCTCTTGTAGTCCACTTAAAATCTTTTCTATCCATTATCACTACTTCAGTTAGAGGTGCACAAATACTATTGAAATTCTTAATTAATTTTTTTGTAAAAGCTTGCGAGACCATGAAATGATCTTACCTTTGTAACACTCCTCGGGATAGGCCATTCAATGATACCTCTCACCTTCTCTGGATCCATTTTAAGACCCTCTGTTGGGACAATAAATACTAGATACACCAACTCTCTCTTCACAAAACTACATTTCTTCAAATTAATCAACAAATTATCCTCCCTTAACTTCTCAAAAACTCTTTTTGATATGCATCAAGTGATCCTCCAATTTCTTAATGAAAATCAAAATATCATCCAAATAAACAATAACATTTTTTCCTAAAATTTCTTTCAATACCTCATTCATAAGCCACACAAATGTGATCGATGCATTGGTTAGACCAAAATTTTTTCAAAACAAGGATAGACAACTGAGAGGGGGGGTGAATTAGTTACAAAATTTAGAACTTATCTTACTTTAGCAACCTTTAATCTCTGGCCAGATAATTAACAGTGAAAGAATGAATCAAGCAACACATCAGAAACACACAACACCAACATTTTTGCGTGGAAACCCTGTTAGCGAAAAAACCACGGTGGAGGTTACTCCACAATTATACCTTGTTAAAAGTATAATAAACAATGAATAGGGAATGCAAATGCATTCGGGAACACTTCCTAGAGCTATCTACTTAGAAGGGAAGACTCACTTCCTTACATAAAACAATTCGATTAAATCCATCTGTTGAGGTTGAACTGAGAAATTAGCTTATGCAAAAGCTTGATGACAGTTCCGATTAGGCACAAAAATACTTCTACTCACTTCGCTCAAACTCCTTCACACTCTACTCTGTAATCAAATGATATGATATTTATTCGCACATAGCTCACACATATTTCAAATACATTCATCGAGCATACTCCAAAATGAGGAAACAATCACTCTTATATATCCTCTACATGAATTACATCATCAACTCTATCGGCCACAAATAAATAATATTTGAATACAAACTGTAGGCCCAATTCTTGAACAAATCTCAATGTGTACAAACCAAAGTCGACTACAACATAATGAATACCTAAATCAACATCCTTGAACATGCCAAGAATTAAAAAATTAATCCACAAGGATCTTCAACATGCTACAACCATCATGTTGGCCAAGAACAAAAAAAATCGAACACACCAAGGAAAAATCTTCGACCATGAACACACTGATCAATGTAGATGTACAACAATGATAGAGTATGATCTAGAAACATCATTGAACATCTCAAGAATGTATGCAACACCTGAATTTACCATAATTGCATCCTCTTCTTCTAGAAAAACTAGCTACAGTGATAGAATGATTGTAGGAACTCATAAACTCATAACTTCCTCAATTCTTGATGTGCACCACTGAATCTTACGAAGGATGAACTAGATAGGATCAGAAACAAACCCTTTAATGCATGACTTCTAGATATCAACTTACACAAATTTCCACCATTTTGATCTTT
>CM021105.1:157954235-157990470 GCA_007115665.2 Sequoiadendron giganteum
TATTCAATGTCTTAATGTTAGTAGAAGGAGCTCCTTTCTTAAAATATGTATGTTGAGTGTTTTGGAGTAGCCACATCTATCAAACCATAGCCTAGTCCCATGTTCTTCTTTCTTTCTTCCACTATAATAGGTTCCCATCTACCTTTTTTATGTCACTAGAGGCTACCTTTTCTATTGTATCCCATTTGTTTAGCCAACTGATACCGTTTACTGCTAGGATCAATGAGAAGGGGTTTTAGTTGTTGTAGTTCTTTTTAGCCCTCTTTCTAGATCATTGATGAAAGGTCCTCTTTGAATATTTCATCATCCTTCATATCCCCCCACTTGGTAAAGATCATGGGTTTTGCTACCATTTTTACTTCCCGAACATGTTTGATCTCCTTAGGTCCTCCATAAATCTTTGGTGTTGGGGGAAGCATTCCAATACAAAAGGCTTGATTGAAATGATAGTTCCCATTACATTTATCAAGTACTTGAATCTTGGAATCAAATTTTGGTTTCTCACTTGATGAGGGTTTAGCTAATCTTGATGGCATTGTTGATGGGTTGACATATGAGAAGGAGTGAAATGATATATCATTACTAGGTATACAATGGATTTTTTTTATTTCTCCTCCAAATTTGCATACTAGTGGAAGGGTTCAAGATCAGCATATAATGTATCCTCTTTTCCTTCATGATGAAATTTTAAACACAGGTGGAATGTCGAAGGAACCAACTATAGTGCATGAATCCATGGAGGTCCTAAAAGAGGGTTTTATGGTAGCTCAAGGTTTAGTACTTGAAATGTCATTATTTTTGTTGTCAGTCCTATTTGTATACGTAGCTTGATTATCCCTTCTGAATTTCTTTCTAGATCGTCAAAAGCCTTTATAGTGATGCTTTTTCCCTTGTCAATTACATCATCAAAATACCCTAGCTATTTAACAAATTTCAAGGTACAAATGTTGAAACCTACACTGTTATCTATCAATAATCTTTTTACCATATGTTTGTCAACAAAAACCTCTATATAGAGGGCTTGGTTGTGGAATGACTTCTATGAAAGGTGTTTCTTAAAAAAGACTAAATGATGATTGGTTGTAATTTTTCCAACAATGGCTTGAAACTGATCGAGATTGAGGTCATTAGGGACCGATGCTTCCAAATATTTCTCTAGTATTTCCTTATGCATAGGAAATAATCTCAACAACTCTAGGTAGTTACATTACATTTAGGGTCCTTACCTCATATATTTAACACATTCACCCTAGTGTCATCTTCTTGAGAGAGGGTACCTAGGATGGTGTCACCATAGGTGTATTTCATGTTGTGATAGTATTATTCTTTCCCTTTTTCATTTTTCTTAGCATGGTTCAAAATTGGATATGTGTAGATTTGGAGGTCTTTCTTTCTAGTGAGAGTGTTCTATATAAAACTCTCCTTTGTCGATTAAGTCTTGTATTATATGTTTAAGTCTCATGTAGTTAGTCATTGTATGCCTCTTAATCTTGTGGAACTCACATAAGTCTTTTTCATTGTACCATGGTGTTTTAAAACTTGGCTCTTCATAGTTTGGATGCTTGTTGACTTTGATGATTTTTTGTTGAACTGATTTGCGCATGATTGTCTCAATTGTTTCTCCTAATTGAGTAAATTTCCTCCTTGGTTGGTCATATTGCCTTCATTGTCCTCCCTGATTTGTTTGTTGGTTATGTGATTGATTATTTTGGGGATATGCGAGTTGATTATTTTGTACATTGTTAGGAGCATAGCTCTTTTGTGAAACTTGGGGTTTGTTTTTTCATACATTGGGATTTTTCACATTCCATAAAGCTCTAGCATCAACTACTCCATCGTTCATAATATTTGTGTTCTTGGCCAAAATCTTGGGTCTATCATTTGAACTAGAAGGGTTTTCTTTTGAGCTATTTAGTTTAATTACTCCCCTTTCTATGATAGATCCTTCAATGTGTAGTCCTTTTTCAATAGTATCTTTGAAGTTATTGGGACACAACATGGTGAGTTGATAATTTATTTTTTCTTTTACATTAGAAGTAAATATATCCACTAGTTCTTTGTTAGGAATGGGCCACTTGCACCTACTAGCTTTATGTCTCCATATTTGTAGATAGGATGTAAAGGATTCTCCTTGACTCTGTTTAATATTGTAGAGGTCAGTGATGGTGACATCCTGTTCTATGTTGAACAAAAGTGGTTTACAAACTTGGTAGTCAATGCATCAATACTTTAATACCTGGTGGTAGATGGGAGAACCATTCTATAGTCTAACTAGTATGACTGTGTGGAAAAATTCTCACTAGGTAGGATCATTTTCTTTCACTTCCATGCAAGATACCATGAAATATCGCACATGTTCTACCATATCTCCTTTTCCCTTGTACTTTTCAAATTTTGGTATTTCAAAATTTTTAGGGAAGGGGAGAATAGTAATAGAGTGATCAAAAGGGAATGGAAATATGTCCTATAGAGTGTAAGTATTCTTTGGTTTTCTAATATAAATGTTTGATATCCTTTTATTTAGGTCTTGTAGTTTTATTCATATCTCAGTGTTTGGTGCATTTGTTTGGGGACCCTATACATAGTGCCCTTGTTGTCTCAAAATATTTGTTTCGTCATAAGTTAGGTATGGTGGAGGTATAGAACCTTGGAAACCATGTTGGATGGAAGGAGGGTTAATTCCTTGTTGTATAGAAGGAGGATTAATTCCTTTTTGATTGTAAGGAGGGTTAATTCCTTGTTCCATGAAAGGAAGATTAAGTCCTTGTTATGTGAAACAAGGATTAAGTCCTTATGTGAAAGGAGTATTAAGTACTTGTTGTGTGAAAGGAGGATTAAGTCCTTGTTGATTGTAAGGAAGGTTAAGTCCTTGTAGTGTGGAAGAAGGATTAATTCATTGTTGATTTTTTTGAAGAGGGGTACCTTGATAGTGTGTTGTTGGTACACCTTGTTGTCTAGACAAATTGTATCGAATGTTACCCTACTAGTGCATTGGTGGTACACCTTATTGTTGAGATGAATTATTTTTAAGGTTACCATGATAGTGCATTGGTGGTACACCTTATTGTTGGTATAGATTGTTTTTAAGGTTACCAAAGTAGTTCATTTTTGGAATACCTCATTATGGATTTTGTTGTGGAAATTTACCTTATTGATTTTGTACATTTTGGGAAGGGTCAATGTATGAAGTGTTTTGGGACATGTATTGAGTTGGAACTCCTTGATATTGTTGGGCCATTTCCTCTTGCTTGATTTGGTATGGTTTCCTAAACAAGGGGTTGTACATTGGTTGATCATTGCTTGGTGAGAAGATTGGTGCCATGTTTGGATTCTCTACTGGTTTGGGTATTTATCTCTACTAGGTGATGATCCTTAAGACCTTCCACATTAAAGTATATAGGTAGCTTAGCAACACTTTGTGCTAATTTTATGTAGGCATTGGATCCTTCCTTAGTAGTTTTTCCATCAATTTAAGTACCTTGGTATTGTTGGAGTGTTGAAATAATTCTTCCTCATCTATCTCTTCCTCACTATCCACTTCTTCGATCACCATTTCCTTGGGATTTTCGTTTGACCCATCCATTTTTTTTGTTGTCTATGGATTACTTCCTCATCATTGGGTGGTTTGTTTGACATTGCTTTGAATGTTGGTTCCTTTCAAGGATTTATAAGGTCACTTGGTCTATAACCCTATGGGTCACTTCCATCATTTGTGGTGTTCACTGGGGGCATACTAGTGCTACTTTTTTCTACTTCTATCTTTTTTTTTGTATTGGGATCATGTGGTTGTCATAAACAAGCATCAGGATTTTGTGGAAGTTGGTGATTTCTAACTATGAATAAAAGAATGCTTTGTTTTTGGGATTTTCTCTATTTTTTGTGTGTTTTGTTATTTTTGTTTCTAAAAGGATGGTATCTATTGCCACACAGGAGATGGTGATACAAGCCTTCTGGCCACAAGTACCACTATTTGTTCTTATTAGTCTAGGATGTTAGTTTTGTTTATCCACTAAGTTTTTGTTTCGTTTCTCTCAAATATGAAGCTTCTCAAGATACTAATAATGTTTATTTGTTCACCTTCAATTTTCATGAGACTTGGTTGTATGATTGGTGTTGTAAGATTTGGTTGTTGAACTAGAGAAATTGGATGCCAAATGGTCATAAAGTGAATGATATGGGTTAATTATGAATGATGATGTGAAATATAACCTTTTGAAGAAAAGGAGTTGTTTTTTTATGGTTTTTGTGATACTCAAAACCTTAAGATTTGAGTGATGTTTTGGAAATAATGCTAACTTGTGTGATTCAAAAATATTGAAAACTTGGATTGATATTTCACTTCCTTTTCTAGAGGATATTTTGTGGAGAATCTACTTCAACTAGCCTTGAGGTTCAAGCAAATGTTGATATCTTAGAATCTTGAGTGAAGGAATAATCTAAAGTTTGTTGTTTTGATTTTGAATCTTTAAAGATAGCTTGGAGTTTTTTGATTTCGTAAATGGATGATGGACTAATGTGGATCTATGACATGTCTTGAGAGTCTAACTGATTCATTCTCAAGAGGATTTGTAACTAGTTTTGGATTATTCTTCTGACTTGCACCATAAAATAGAGCAAACACAATAATCTTAGAGCAAGAGTAGTAATTTCTATCAAAAGCGACTAGATTTTGGTCAACTATGGCCAAATCTTAAGGGAAACTATGTTCGGATTTTTCAAAAGTGGTCTCTCTATGTAACTTTTTCTAACTAGTGAATTGTGTAGGTGAAAGAGGTTGTTTTGGTCAAGAGTGGCCAGATTTTGGTCAACTATGGCCAAGAAAATTTGTTAAGTGTGGTAATAATAAGATGAACTATGACAAATTCTAGATCAAGTGCATTCACTTTTTCAAAAGCGGTAAGTTTTTAATAGCCACTACCAAAAACTAGAGAGAAAAAGCAGCATGTTTTTGGTTGACTATAGTAATGTTTAAGTCAAAAGGGACAAAAATAGTAGCAGAAGTGGCCTCTGTGCAGATTCATTTCTCAGTTTTTGTGTTGGTAGTTTTTTGGATAAATTTTACAGATTTTGATGTCTCATTTTGATCTAATTTGAGAATTTTGGTAAGTGCTACAATGCAACGTAACAATCATTACTATTTGACCCTAAATGTCTACAAATTAAGCACATTTCTTTCCACAAAAGGTCAAAGTTTGTGAAAGTTGAAATGCTAAAGCTATAGTTTCCAATGTTGACTTCACTCTTAATGTAACTTGAAATGTAAGCCTAAATATATGGAAACCTTTAGAGATATTGTTTTAAGATATCCTTAAGGAGTACAAATACAGGGCTCTTTTCAAAGTATTCACACTAATTCCAAAGGGTTTGATGTTTGATAACCATGTTAAATTCTTTTTTTGATGTGTTCATTTTAATTCAAGAAAATGTTTTATGTTTCAAAGTAACTAAACTTTTTGGCAATTTGTGAAAAAAAATTACACCTTAGGGATAGACACGTTCCTTTAAAATGGGCTTACCTCTTGCCCCAAATGGATGATTTTGTGTGTAATGTATGAAGAGTGTTTTAATCTCAACCATATGTTAGACTTGGTAAGTAACTTCTCGAAACCAAAGTTTTGATGCACCACTTTCATAGAATTTTTTTGCTAAAAAGGTGGCTTCTACTACATTGGTTCTTAGTCATAAAATATGAATGCAGAATTCTATTCTCACCCATTGACCACTTAAGGCTCTTTAACCATTCTCGTTCCACTTAAGGCATGGGATTAGGTACAATATTCCATCTACATGGCTTGAGGCTACTTTCTTATATCTTGTAATCTTTAATATAGCCCTCTAGTAAACATACTTTGAGACCTTCCTTATGAGTTCTCCATCATGAGATGTATCTCATAGCAAGCCCCCTATTTAAGGTAAATTTTGAAATGCAACAAGTTTGAAACTCCAAAAGACGTGAGGGGGGAGGATATACACTTTAGTTTTCCAAACATGGAGGACACAATATATAATCCATTATAATATTATTTTTAAGCCCCTCAAGCAGTGCTATCTGAAAAAAGAGAAACAAAATGTGTACAAGATAGGAATTTGTTTTTATGTGCACCAAAAAGAAGTGTTCTTGATTTCAAGCAATTAGATATTAGTGTGCAAATCAAAAAGTATTTGTCTAGTTTTAAGCGCAAAATTGAGTGATTCTAACAATCCTTGTCTTAATTGGTCAACAAAAGTAAACTATTCATTTTGTCAACATATTGAAAGCATTGGTCAAAATACAATATTCAATTTTAGAGAACCAAAAGTGAAGTGTTGTTCTATTCTATGAAAGCTTTTGAAAAATATTTTTTAGAACACCAAAACCAAAGCGTATAAGTTTGTAGGGTTCATTTTTATAGCACCAATTTTAAAGTGTGCTAAACTAGAAATATTTTTTAATGTTCTTTTTAAGCACCAAATCAAAATATTTTTCTCTCTTTCTTAGAATGCAGGAATCGGGTAGCACAAGACCCTATAAACTGTAGTGCACATGGTAAAACTTTTAATTTGATTGGTGGTGCTAGTGTGACATGCCCTCCGGTACAATAGGGGTGGGGGAGACTATACCTCATGAACAACCTCCTACAATAGGAAATATTTGGCCAACCGAGCTAGGGCCCCCACCCCAAATCGAAATCTTTTTCTTAACTAGAAATCTTTTGAACGATTCTTTTTAAGCACCAAATCAAAAGTTTTCCTAAACTAGAAATATTTTGAAAGATTCTTTTTAAATCACCAATTTGAAAGTGTTTGGTTTGTAGGGTTCATTTTTTAAGCACCAAATTGACAATTTTTTCCTAAACTATGAAAGCTTTTGAAAAATTTAGACTTCGACCATTCACCTTCTCTACAATAAGGTGTTAGTTTTTCTTCATGTAACATGTACCATATCCTGCAAGAGTTGCAAAAACCAAGTCATAAAACTCAAACATCAACAAAAATCACCCACTAGCATCAGAAAAATGAAAAAATTCTTTTTAGATTTTGGATAAAAAAATAATAGAGCAAACGAAAAAATTTAAATCAACAACGGCCTTGTTATAAGAAACGATGGCTGCAAAAATAAATGTGGCCTCTTTTTATCAAGTAGAAGCAGTTGGAAAAAGAAACAATGACCCTATTATTTTAGCAAATATGGTTGAAATGGAAAAAGTGGTCAAGAAAAGGGCGACTACAATAGAAACGATAGAACAACTGCGTGAATTTTTTGTAGCTTTTGTGTGAATATCTTTTAAATTCATTTATGAAACCTACAATTGTTCAAAACACACTCAAGGAAATGTTAGTGTTAAGGACTGAGGTCCCACTGGGCATGCTAGAATGTGTAAGGTGGAAATCAAATAAGTATAGGATAATTAATGTTAAGGGAATTCAAAAAGATCTAATTCGAAACAAGGATTTAGATTCATACCCATTACTCATGAAATGAAGTTTTTAAGCTATTAAAACAAAATAATGAGATCCTAAGATAACATAATGAACTAAAAACAAAGAAATTTTTTCCATCCCATGTCAAATTGTGTTCCCAATGATGTTGGATCATTTTTGTATCAATGTGAAGCCTCCATTTATGCATAGAAAAAGCTTCAAATTTGTGTGATGTTGATTGAATATGTTAGTAAAAGCTTCCAAGAAATTATTGATTAATTTAGCATTACTTTGTTGTGTAAAAGATGTCATTTTTTTTTGTTTTTGAGGAATAAGATGGTTGTGTTGAAAGAATGGAAATATTGAAGGTGTTTTCGTTGATATCAACTGGTCAACTAGTTATCAACTAGTTGTTGTTGGTTGTATATGTCGAGGATATTGAGAAAATTGTAATAAAGATATGTTGTAGGTGTTTAGTGGTTGCTACGAGTTTTGGTCTAGATTTTCTCCTATGTTTGTGCGGTTCAAACATGTTGTTCATGGTTGTTAGAAGATGTTATTTCTAGATTTTTTGGTTGTTGATTTTTTGTACAGTGCAAGTTGTGTTCACCAGTTGTGAACTGTGGTTTTATGTGTTTCTAGTTGAGGTCTAGGAGAAATTTTGTTGGTATGTATTTCTCTTTGATGAAGTCTTCTAACTTTTGGTTCTAAATTTGAGTTTCCATGATTGTATCAAAGATAGTTTTGTCATTTGGAAGATTCATGCTTAATGGTTCTATGTGTTTTACACTAGTTTGGCTGACATGTGAAATACTACTCTTGAAGTTGATGAAGCGTGTTGGATCTATTTGGGTCCCTATGAAGCATGTGTTTTGGTCACCCTCATTCTAATTCCACCATAGGAATTTTTGGTGCCGACCTAATTTAAATGTGGATTTGGATGGCCGACGTTGCATTTGTTTCAAAGTTGAAGATGGTATAAATACAAGATGAGTTAGTGATGGAAAATATACAAGAGTGAAGAAGAAGAGCAATAAGAGAAAAGAAAAAGTTAATTTAGATGCAAGATTGATTCAATTTAGTGTGTGTGTGTGTGTTATGAGTGTGGTAGATCAGTGTGAATCTTAATGCTTAGTTTTTGGATGTAGTGAGAAGAAGGTGGACTCTATCATTCATGCATGTCTATGAGTGATGTTGGTGGAATCATTTATTGCACTGGGATTGTAGTATCTCTATAATAAGTAATATTTGTCGTATTTGTATCTTTGTGGTAGTGATCCCTCTTCATTGCTAGCCCTGTTGGACAGTGAGTCCTTGTTTTGGATAGTGAGTCCTTATTTTAGGCTGTGAAACTTATTTCAGGTAGTGAGACTCTTGTAATTGGTTTTTATATTCTCTATAGTGTGAATTAATCCTCACTATGGTTTTTCCCTCATTGGGTTTTCCATGTAAATATTGTGTTATTGTTTTTGTGTATTGGATTTAAGTTTCTACATTGGAATTTGATGATTAATCAATTAAGTAGTTTAAGAATTAGTTTTGGTGATTGAATTAAAGTTTTAATTCTATGACAACTGATTCACCCGCATCCTCTCAGTTGTCCTATTCAGTAATTGGTATTAGAGAAAGTTTCCTTAGTGAAGAGCTTAACCACTTGAGGAAGGTTCGGGATGGGTCAAAAAATGGTTATGATTATTTGAGGTTTGATGGAACTAATTATGGTATCTGTAAAGTATTGATGGAATAATATCTAGAGTATTACAGATATGATGTGGAGAAAGATTACAAAAATCCTTACACTCTTCCTACTAATGGTCTGAGTATGCCTGAAGAGATCAAAGCACATGAAGTGAACAATAAGGAAAATTACATCTTGAAGATTAGTCCTAATTTGTTCAAGTTCCATCCATCCATTCCATCCGCGTCCATTCCATCCTCCCTCAGTCCATTCCATTCCCGTCCATTCCATTCCATTCCATTCCTCCTTCCTCCTTCCATTCCGGCCATTCCATCCATCCATTCCATCCATTCCTTCCATTCCATCCATTCCATTCCACTCCCTCCATCCATCCTTCCATCCTTCCTTCCGTCCTTCCGTCCATCCATTCCATTCCATCCATTCCTTCCATTCCATTCCATTCCATTCCATTCCTCCATTCCATCCATTCCTCCTTCCATTCCTTCCTTCCTTTCCATCCTTCCATTCCATTCTTCCTTCCTCCATTCCTCCATTCCTTCCATCCATTTCCTTCCATCCGTCCATCCATCCATCCATCCATTCCTTCCATTCCTTCCAGTCCGTCCTCCATCCATTCCATCCATCCTCCGTCCTCCTCCATCTTTCATTCAGTCAGTTTCTTGCAAGTTACAGAAATTAATCAAACAAAGAAAGGAATTTTCATTTCATAGTCTATGTGAGAGATAATTTGAAGAATTTTGGGATGGATGGTTCCAAACCGAAAAGTTCTCCTATGGTGATTGGTTGCAAATTAGGTAAATATGATGATTCACCTAAGGTTGATCAGAGAAAGTACAAATCTATGTGTGTGTAAGTGTTTTTTACTTCTAAATATTCAAAACTAACTAAGAATTCAAGGTAAAGAACACAAGACCACCTCAATGATTAGCCTAAGTAAAGCACAAAATAAAGATAAAAGTGAAAGTGATTATACCTTTTGTGTTGATCTCCTTGGTTGGCCCTTGACTGAAATTTGGTTGTGTGCTCCTTTGATGGAAATTTGATGGAAAATGGATAGAAGATGATTCGAATGCAAGATGAAGGTGGGTAGGTGATAAGTATGCAAAATGAGTGCAAGCTCTTGAATGCAAATAATGTGCTTAATGGTGGCTTGAATGGCTTAAGATCATAAGTTTGTTACAAAATACATGAGGTCCCTCAATGCATGTAAGAGGGGAGTATTTATAGAGGAATTTAAATTCTCTAGAGAATTCAATGGCCAATATTGAGACATCATGGCCAAGATGAAGGGTTTTGGTGAGTTGAGAACTCACAAGCCCTCACATCTTGACATGTGGAGGGTGAGTTGTCCAAAGGGTAGGGTGAGATGGAAAAAATATAAATGATGTGAAGGAAGGACAAGTAATTTTCAAGTACCTTGGGGGATGAGAGGATTTATTCAAAAAGGAACCTCTTGTCCCCAAATGAAGGTGAAAGTGATATATGAGGAATTTTAGTATACCTCAAAAAATCTCCACGGGGAAGAGAGAAGTGGTTGGGAGAATAAATATGAATTTTAAATTCATATGATTGAAATGGATAAGGTGGTTGGGAGAATAAATATGAATTTTAAATTCATATGATAAGTACCTTGTGGATAAGACAAGGTTCTTATGGAGGAGGCTGAAAAATGCCTTGTGGATAGAACAAGTCCCTTATAATGGAAGATTCTTGGCCTTCATGTGACTTGATGTGACCTTTCAATGATCACATGGGGAAGAGGGGATTCCTTGGAGGAATAAAAATTGAATTTTAAATTCACATGGGGAAGAGGGAAATTCTTGGAGGAATAAAGAGTGAATTTTAAATTCACATGGGGAAGAGAACCTATGCCAAATATGGAAGATGTGAAGGTTGACCAAAAAGGGCATGCTAAATGTAGCAAGGGGGTTAGATTAAGGTTGTGCAAATACATTATTAAGAAAATTAATGAGGGATTAGAAGCAAGTGGTAAATACAGGAGTATCTGACATTAATCTTGATTAAGTGGTGCACATCTTAATCTAGATTGGAAGAGGGGTTATGGAGGATGTGACAAGGAAAGAGAAAAAGAATGAATTTAAAATTGATTTAAATTCAAAAGGGACAAATGACTAAATTAAATAATTGTTAAAAGATAAAGGATAAAGTATAAAATTGTTAAATTAAATACTTTAGGAACCTTAGGAAAAAGGTGAAATATTAATTAAATAAATACATCAATTAATATTGATGTAAGGAGATGGATTTGGCCATATAGAAGTGGTCAAATTTGGATGTCTACACTATGATTGGTGGACTACTATATTTGACTGATACTAGACAAGATATCATGCATGTTGTATGTCTTGTGGATAGATTTCAAGAAGATCCTAAGGAAACACATATTACTATTGTTAATAGAAATTTTCAGATATTTGAATGGAACTCCAGATTATGGATTGTGGTATCCTAAAGATATTGAATTTACACTTACTTCCTATACAAATCTAGATTGGTTTGGATGTGTAGATGGCATAATAAGTACAAGTGGTGGTGTTTTCTTTCTTGGATGTATATTGGTGGCATGGTCGAGTAAAAATCAAGATTCAGTCTCCTTGTCTATTGTTGAAGCTGAGTATATTGTTGTTCCATCTTATTGTATACAAGTTATATGGATGAAACAAACATTGAAAGACATCACAGTGGTATATGATGATCCCATTTATATTTTATGTGATAATACAAGTCCAATTAACATTTCAAATAATCCAATGATGCACCCAAGGATGAAGCATATATCTATCAAATATCATTTCTTGAGAGAGAAGGTCATGGAGAATGAAGTAAAGCTTGAGTGTGTTCCGATGAAGGATCGTATTTTTGATATTTTCAAGAAGGCTCTTCATAAACATACTTTTGTGTATCTCCTGGAGAGGTTAAGGGTTATTTCCACTCCTTTCTTGAACTAGATGCATATGGAGATGCATCAGTCTGGTGGATCTATGGATTTATCTTTCTTCTAGGTTGATGTTTTGGTGGCTACCTCTCAGGGGGAGTAGGTAATATTAGGTGTTGTCATTATGAGTATTATGTTTTTCATGTCAAAGGAGAAATCTAGTAAAATATTCTTTTCCCTTTTCCATTGATGTCAAAAGTGGGAGAAGAAGCGTGTGAAAAAGGAAAGGAAGAATGAGAGAAGAAGAATGTGAAAGGAAAGGAAGTGTTTAAGAAGTTATCTACTAAGGGGGAGAAACAAAAATGTGTGTTAAGAGCTAGTATGTTGTATTTGATTGTTTTTCACATCATGTGTTGCCATCAATGACAAAGGGGGATATTGTTGCAAGAATTGAAATATTGAAGGTACCGTCATTGATGTCCACTGATCAATTGGTTATCAACTAGTTGTTGTTGGTTGTATATGTCAGGGATATTTAGAAAATTGTAATAAAGATATGTTGCAGGTGTTTAGTGGTTTCTCTAGGTTTTGGTCTAGATTTTCTCCTATGTTTATGCAGTTCAGACATGTTCATGGTTGTTAGAATATGTTATATCTAGATTTTTGGTTGTTGATTTGTTGTATAATGAAAGTTGTATTCACCAGTTTTGAACTATCGCTTTTTGTGTTTCTGGTTGAGGTCCGAGAGAAATGTTGTTGGTCTAGATTTATTTTTGATGAAGTCTTATGATTTTTAGTTCTGAAGTTGAGTTGCCCTGATTGTATTGAAGATAGTTTTGACATTTTCAAGATTCATGCTTAATGGTTCTATGTGTTTTACACTTGTTTGGCTGACCTTGTGTGAAATACTACTCTCAAAGTTGATGAAGCATTCTACATCTTTTTATCTCCCTATGAAGCCTGTGTTTGGGTTGCCCTCATTATAATTCCACTCTAGGATTTTTTGGCACCAACCTAATTTGAATTTGGATTTGGATGGATGAATTTGGATATCTTTCAAAGTTGAAGATGGTATAAATACAAGATGAGTTAGTTATGGAAAATATACAAGAGTGAAGAAGAAGAGAAATAAGAGAAAAGATAACATGCAATTATATGCGACATTGATTCTATTTAGTGAGTGTGTGTGTTTTGTGAGTATGGAAGATCAGTACAAAGATTAATGTTGATTTTCTAGATGTAGCGAGTAGAAGGTGGACTCTATCATTCATGCATGTTTGCAAGTTATTGTGGTGGAATCCTTTGTTGCATTGGGATTTTAGTCTCTCTGTAATAAGTCGTCATTGTCTTCTTTGAAAGTATATAGCAGTAAGCCCTCCAGGTTGTTAGCCTTGTTGGATAGCGAGTCCTTATTTCAAGCAGTAAGCCTCTTGTAATCGGTTTTGGTATTCTCTATAGTGTGAGTTAATCCTCACTATGGTTTTTCCCTCATTGAGTTTTCAACGTAAATTTGGTGTTATTGTTTTTGTGTATTGGATTTAAGTTTTTACATTGGAATTTGATGATTAATCAGTTAAGTAGTATTAAGAAACATATTTTATGATTGAATTAAAGGTTTAATTTTGTGACAAATGATTCACGCCCCTCTTAGTTGTCCTATTCAACATGTTATATAGATTTTACAATTTGAGATGAAAAATCAAGATTCCATAGTAGAATATCCTGATCAAAAATTCAAAATGGCTAAGAGAAATTATTGTTGGTGTGAATAAATGTCTTGTACCTAGCTAATTCACTCACTAGGTAATTAGGGGACATATTCACATGTTAACTTTACTTAGTAAATAAGATTCCTTATAGAAGTCTTAGTTGGATTTTCTAGAACTTATCTTATCTATCTAGTATTGCTTGACTCCTAGGTAATCATTTTGTTAAATGTCTCATGTTATAGGATTAAGACACTTTTCATGATATTTTCTAATCCTATTGCTTTAGCTTTCCTTTATAACCAAGGCCTATCATGTATATTCAAGTATATTCAACCAATATTCAATCTTCCATTATTGAATCAATCTTTATTGCCATTATCTCTCTTGTGGAATTTTTTTGGTCTAGAAAATTTTCTTAGGGGTGTTGGGGAGTCATCATTTACTCCCACATGGTATTAGAGTGATAGTGTTGTAGATTCCTTCCTAGATCTGATTGTTTCATGTTGTCTTGAAGATTCTTTTGGGTGCATTTTGGGGTTTCATTGACCTCACAATTGAATCCAAGGCAACAAATAAAGCCAGGTTTTCCTTTTGTTTCGTCAAAATTGGATATGTTTTGGCTAATCTATGAAGCATTTGAAAAACTGTGAAGCGTAGTTGATCTAGGAGGTCACTTAATTTTCAGAGCACTTTGGGCCCATATTGGCATCACCATTGTGCTCACAAGGATGGACAAATTAATTTTCACTATAAATTTGTCCATTTTTAGTAAAATTTATTTTTGAGGAATTTTGTTTTTGCTTGGGTAGGTCGTACGGCCCCTAGGTCTATATATTTATTCGTAGAAAAAAAATTAATTTAATTATTTCTATGGTATTTGTTTGAAATTTAGTTTATTGGGAAAAATAATTACAAATATATTTAGGCTATGATTTTATTTGTGGGGATTTATTAAAAAAATTTGGGGCACATATATTATTTGGCATATTCAGAGCGAATATTCTATGCCAGCAACACTATCGACATCATGAAGGTACCTTTTTCTGCATCAGTAGTCAGCTAGTAAATTGCATGGTATATTCTTGGAAGATTTGTCCTTCCTACATCATCCAAGTACCTTGTGCTACCAAATCAAGCATCACATCATCCTTGTCTGTACACTCCAAACTGTAGGTTTGGCAAATCAAAACGTTGTTTTTTTCTAAATTAAGTCAACTTATAAATTTTGTTGAATATTGAAAAGGTTGACCTCTATTTTTTTTGTTTCAACATTTATACAAAGTCATTTTTTATAAAAATGTCAACCATCCTTTTTTATTAGGGTCAACAGTTTTTATTAAAGGTTTTGTGCTTAAAATATTCAAAAGCCTTATAAAATAAAAGGCCGACTATTATTTTTGCAGAGTAGTCCTTTTAAAATAGTCAAACTTTTCTTTATTTAATAAAAGCCAACCATACATTAGTTGGAGCTAAAAACTTTAGGCCAAGTATTTAATTTCTTTTGCCCCTATTTACTCATATGATGCCTCAAATAGCTATTTTTTTCATTTTTGTGTAACTTTCTCATACGAGAATATTTTTTCAAATAAAATATTAATAGAGAGCTCGAGAGCTCAACATTTTAGTGGTGCAAGTGTTTTGCAAAAAAATTATAGTTGTGTGCCCTTTTTTCTAGGTTGAAGCCAAATCTTTGATTTTTTCCTCCAAGTCCATACCTTTTTGCTCTAAACTCCATTTTTTCCCAAATTTGTAGCATCAAGAAGGTATTGAGGAGAACTTCAATTCTATTCATGCATTTTTTATAGATTTTTTTCCAAAATTTTAGATTTTTAGTTTGTAGCTAGTTTGGTACTTTTGGATACATTGTTATAAATTTGTAAAAAAGGTGTAAAGTTGTTTGGGACAAAGGGATTTATTTTCTTGTATTGTGATGGTTAATTTGTTTTTCCTCTATTGTAATATTTGAATGTATCATGGATTTTTTGAAAGTTGTAATTCTAACCCCATATAACTATCATGAGTGAAAATCACAAATGGGGATGTTATTGTCAAAATTGAAGTTGCAAAGAATCACATATGGACAAGATCTATAACCCACAAGAGCTACAGAAAGAAGGAAATGGCTTGATAAAAGGGACGAAGCTCTTGGTACTCTTCTTTTTTCCATTTCTCCATATCTTAGATATCATGTTGCATCTTGCACACATCTTAATCAAGTTTGGAAAACTTTGGAGAGTCTCTTTGGTAAGCCAAATAAGATGAGGAAATTTATGTTGGAGAATGAACTGATGAGTCTTAATCCCATTGTCAATTTTCAAATCTGGTCTTTGCATTGTACAAAGGTACTCGTCACATCACATCACAAGTTTTTCTATTTGCTTTGGAATTTATAAAAGCTTTGTATTAAAGTTTCATTCCAACTATTTAAAAGGCCGATGAGTGTATTATTCATTGGTTGGTATCTATTAAAAAGTAGGGGTTTATATTATAATAAACTTTATTTTGAGTGTAAAGTGTCGACCTATGAAATCATATGGGTGGTTTTATGACAACGTCCTAAAGGCTTTATTATACTTAAAGAAAACCTTGTATTAGTCTCTTTAAAATATCCGCCACCTTTTTTCTCCTAATTAGCTTTTAGGAGCCAAAATATTTTGCCCCTAATTAGCCTTTAGATGTTGGGGTTTGTCTCCTAAGTGCTCGAAAATAGCCATTTTTTTCGTTAAATCATCTTTTGCAAACGAAGGCAAAAATTTTGAAACGAAATATCATCGGAAAGTTGGAAGTATCAATTTTTTAGTGGTGTAGGTTTTTTGTAGAAATTTTGCAGTTTTGTACTATTTTTTCTAGGTTGAAGACAACTCTCCATTTTTCGCTTTCGAGCTCATATCTTTGTGTACAAAATGGGTTTCTTAATTACTTTGGAGAAAGGGAACTATAGGCAATGGATTAATTTAATTCTCACTCATCTTAGTGAGTGGAATCTATTGTCATATTTGTTTAATAAATTTCCTTGTCCTAGCATAGATGATGAGTATTACATTTGGAAAGGCCTTAGGGCTAAAGTCTTTAGAGTTATTTTGAAAATGTAAATGATGACATTTTGGAGACACTTATTCACTTTGAATGTCCTCATGCTCTTTGAACTCACATTAGATAGGTGTATGAAGACCATGATTCTTCTCCATCTCTTGAAGATCCTCTTTCCAACTCCAATGTGCTTCTTCATTCTTCAGAGTTGATAACCCATGCTTGTGATCCTATGGAGGAGATTGTAGATGTTTCAAAGGTTCCTGATTCTTCATCTTCTATTGATGAGTCATTGAGTACATCCAATGAGTCACTGCAATAAATATTTGATTGGGATTCCTACTTGATAGAAATTGCTTCTTTATTTGTGAAGTATCACATTTCAGATTTGGAGGACCAATTTGAGGGTATATCTCTCCTATTTGATGATAGTCATGGATCCACTATTATCACTTCATGTTTGTCTATGAATTATGTTCAAGATCAGTTTCCACTTTTTCCTCGTTTGTCACAGTTTGTTGTGATTAGGCATGTGCCTGATTGGATTGTGGCATCTTCATCATCCAGGAACTTGGCAACACATGAGCAGATTTCAGAGACACAATCTTCATATATATGGGTTCCTCCTATTTCCTATCTAGAATGGGATGCATTCTTGTATTTGTACATGATGTATCTTCTTCCTAAGGGGAGAAACATTATTTGTAGAAATTGGATTATGTTTTGTCTTTAGACATTAACCATGTTTGTAGGTGATCACGCATTGTGGGGAGGATATCTTATCTCTCTTTTTCCCTCTTATGGTGGGGTCATTGATTGTATATACATGATGGATGTAGTCCTTGGGGGGTATAATTGATTCCTTCATACATCATGTTTGTTTTGTTTTTTTTTCTCTCTTTTGGGGAGGAGTTTTATCCCATTGGGTTTTCTCCTTTTCTCTACTTGTGAGAGATTGTTTGTGTAGACACCCAAAATTGTCCATGTCATAACATTACCTAGTCGATACATGACCTTGAAATACATTTGTAATATTTCACTCTAGGTCATTACATTATCCCACTTATCCCATTTATTTCACTTAATCACCTTCCCAATTAATTAAATAAATCTCATTTATTTAATTAATTCCCCCTTCACATGTCTCAAAATAATTCAAATTATAAATTTTAATTAATCCTTCATTTATTACCACATTACAACATGTGTCACATGACTACAACTCTTCACATGCACTCATAATTTAAATAATTTTATTATTTAAATTATGAGATTCTCACTCACATCCTATATTTAGCCCCATTCATTGTGCATCATAAGCATCTTTTCTTCCAAAATAAATAATAGAATCCCACTATTCCCTCACATCTTAATTTTACCCTCATGTCATAACCACTTAATGTGTGTCATAGGCACTAAAATAAAATTTTAATCCTAGTCGTACATATCACAAATTTGACTTTTAATCTTGGCCATCAAATCAAATCAGCATTCTCCTATAAATCAAGCCTTTCAAAGGTCATTTAAAAGATTCTTCTTCTAGCATCCTTATTCTGTAAAAATTTCTCTCAATATTTTCATCTATCTATCTCTTTTTCCTCTATCATATCCATCTTATCATTATTCTACAAAAATGAGCAATCAACATATCAACAATCAAACCTTCAAAATCTTGCATTCTCATGTAGGTGGAGAAGAGCAATGGAGATAAATCAAATCTATCTTGAAGATCGGTTTGCTTTGTTTTATTGTTTTCATTTCATGCTAGTTTGTGCTCTAGTGCTTGTTAGGGTTTTCATTATAATTTGTTTATGCATTTTTCTCGAATATTTTTACTCTAACTATAGTTTGCATTTTCATTGTAAATGGGTACCTAACATGGACTCATAGCCAGAACCCATAGTCATATTCTTTGCATAGTTTGCATAATAATCTTCTCCCTAAGTTACACTTAAGGGGGGTGTTGGTGTGAATAAATGTCTTGTACCTAGCTAATTCATTCACTAGGTAATTAGTGGACATATTCGCATAGTTAAGTTTACTTAGGATAAAATATTATCTCTAAAATTCTTAGTTGGCTTATCTAGAACTTATTTTATCTAGCTAGTATTGCTTGATTCTTAGGTAGTTAGTTTGTTAGTTGTCTCATGTCATAGGATTAAGACACTTGTCATGATCTTTTCAAATCCTACATCTCAACCTTGCCTTTATAAGCAAGGCATCTCATGTACATTTGTATCAATTCAATCAATTCAACCTTGCATTTTGAAGAAAGATTTCTTGCCATTGTCTATCTTGTGGAAGTGGTTTTGGTCTAGAAACTGTTCTTGGGGGTGTTGGGGAGTCACCATTTACTCCCACAAGCTCCTTTTCTGAATATTCAACACATTGGGCCACTAAGAGAGCATACATTCTTTGCCTGAATGTGAGGGGATATGACACCACTTCCCGATGCTTCCCAACAAGGAGAGTGTGGGAATTTTTCAGCTACCTTGATAATTCTAATAACATTATTTGATCATTTGGATACCAGGACAACTTGTATGGTTTCTCACTGAAACCCTCGATTTGGATATAGGTAAACTTGGGAAACTAGATAAACAAGAATCCAAACCTTTGGATGAAGGCATGAGCATTGTAACTCTTCTCTCAAAGTCCCCTCTAAGAATTCTAATGATATATTCAATGAATGCATCGTTCACTCTCCAATAATCCCTCTTGAAATTTTTGTAGTCAAGCTATGGGAACCTGCCATATACTTTCAATTCTCTTCCTGAGATGGTGCTTTGTGCTATGAATAGGCCTTGGCATGGGGTAGCATCAACCAAAAGATAAACTTGATAAGAGGTCATGTAAAATTGATGAGACTTCTTCACCGTCGAGAATTGCTCATACAAATTCTTACTTATGATTCAAGCCCAATCGAACTTGGTGGTGCCTCTAATAATCTCTTCGATGAAGTAGAACATCCATTCGAAGAAGTATGTCGTAGTCGAGATGTCCATGAATCTTCTTAGCAAAGTCACCAAATCATGATAATCTTCATAGAAGTCACTTCTGAATAATTCTTAGGGCACCTTATTTGCACTCCCTCATTTATCTTTCAACTAGTCTTGGTTAATCAACTTTTTGCATTTCAATGGGTCCACCTTCCACATATTTTCTGCAAGGTCATGAGTGGGGATGTTGAATGTTTGTGGAATAGATTTGGTAGATAGATAAGCCACCACCTAACCTTCCTAGTCTACAATTTTCCTAATTTTCTCTTGGTAAGCCTCCCTATATGCCATCACTAATTCTAGGGCCATAAGAGCTGGCAAAAAGCTAGCCACCTTGTCCAACCCACTCTTCCTTATTCTTCTTGCATTCTTTGTAGTGGATTTGACTATGACCCTTTGTCTGAAATCGTCAATATTGACATGGCCAAGGTTGGTGTCTGAAATCTTTCTCCATTCATTGGTGACCTTGGAGGTTACCTCCACTCCATGAAATTGAAATTTCATCTAGCCCTTATCTTCTTTCCTTCTTGGGGCCTTAGCATATTTCTTTCCCATTTCCTACTTGATAGATGCTCCTTACGGTCCTACAACTGGTTCCATAAATCTTACAGGCTAAGATGCAGTAAGCATATTCATATATAAAACAAGGGGAGTATTAGTAAAACCCTACAAAATGGATGTTAGATCGACAAATTCATCCTTCAATAATCATAACATCCCTTAAATATCATGAATTGCCTCTCGTTCAGAGAAGATTACACAATGCTAGCTCAGGGATGTGGGTTTCCCTAGATTGGAAACTGTTTTGAGGTCTGTCATTTGGAAATGACATTGTCAAAGAAGAATCCCACAAACAGAATCATGTAAGGTAGGACCCACAGGAATGGAGTATTTTTCATTATAATATTCTAAAGTTTAAGGTTCATCAAAGATGCAGGTGGAAGACCGCAGAAGGCAACTAGGTGACGACCTCTTTAGAAATGACAAAGACTGGACAACGACCCGAAATAAGGGATTTGCACCGTCGGGTCGACCAAATTCATCAACACGCGAAATTCATTCACTCAGTAGTGGAAGAGTCGAGCCCCACATATCAGGTAGCAATTTGGGCTTGGCTATTTTAGAATGATATTGAGAGTGCGATGACCTGTAGATGGCAACTTGCAAAGGTTGGCCCACAGATAGATTTTACTTAGTATTTTGTGCAACCGGGCCAAAGGGAGATAGATGGCGTAGAGTCTGCAAGGAGGACAACTTGGGGCTATTAGCCATTCCAAAATGATGATCATCATGGAGTGGCCTGCAGGTAGCTACACACAAGTGATGGTTCACAAGGGCCCAACACTTAGCCAATTTTGAGGAAGTAACCTAGATGGCGAGGGAAGGCTCAAGATCTACAAAGTGGATGACAGGACATGGTTCACCATTTAAAAATAGGATTTTGTAAATGGTGGTGAACAATGGACGGTGGCTTATTGGTGGCCTCCCACAAGGGTCTAATAGGGTAAACATCGGTCTGATGGCAAAAGGCCCCATGGGGTCTGTGGAATTGGACGGCATCGTGTGCTAGCCATTTGAAAATTAAAAATGAAAAGAGAAAAAGGTGATGGGTAGCTTGCAAGGGTGGACCCGCGATGGTTGACAACCTCTGAGAAGATTTCACTCAAGTGATTTGATTTTGTTTAGGCGATGGTGGAAATAGATTCCACGGAGCCCACAAAGTGGGAGGCTAGGATGAGACAACCATTTTGGAATGGTGAAGGTATGGGATATCAATGGACAAAATCCTACAAAGTGAAACCCGCAAGGTCATCAGTATTTTATGTAACTTAAGGATTTTTTCCAAGTCCATTAGGTGATGACGAGGAGAGGGTGTATGTCTTCTCCAACAGGGCTGACATAGGTGGTGGCAACTTAGTCAAGGTTCAAATTTTTGGTGTTGAGGCAATGATGGTGAGGGTCTTGTAGGCTGCATCAATTTAGTTGCCCTGGTTCAAGAATGGAGGCAGGGACCTTGAGTTCCTCCTAGCCTAGATTGGCCAATTTTGAGAGGTTTTTTCAATTTATAAAACATGGTCTTTGTGCGCCATGGAGTTTTCTACCTATTTTAGATTTTTCCTTCCAAAGAGTTTAATCACTTTAAATATTTGAAATAAAAATACACAACGAAGTGGTGAAATAAACCCTACCTCAACAGCCCATGCAAAGGTGATGAATTTGAAGGAAATGATCACAAATCGAATGACGATGAGACAATGCAGGCACAAAGGCAGCAAAAGTAGGACAAATACACTAATAGATGCAGAGAATGTCAATAAAAATGACATTTCAACTCACCTAGTTATACTTTTTTTTTAATTTAATGTTGTGATTAAATTCTAGTAAGTACACAGGGGAAGTTGGTGGGCAATAGCGAAAAATGTGGGGCCCATGGGGCGGGCGACAGCTAGACACTCGTCATTTGTAAACAACAGAGGAAATGGACATGGAGGGCATGGAGCCCATAGGGTGGATGGATAGGAAGACTTAGCTGCCATGCAAATGGAAAAGGGGTGATGGAATCTAGCAAGGTGCAGCCCACAAAGGCGGACCCGTAAAAGGTGAAAGATGACATTTTAAAGGTCTTCAAGGCAGACTGCCAAAGAGTCTTAGTGAATTCCAAAGACTTAGAAATTTTGAGGGTGGTGAAACTTGGTCAACCTAATATGATGACTTTAGGACTCATTGACCACTTAGGACTCAAAAATAGGGGCACACAAAATGAGATAGAGGCAAAAGAGACCCGACAAAAACAAAAAAGAGAGGGTCCCCATTTGGAATGGTGTGTGTGTGCCATAGGCACAATAGGGGTAAGTTACAAGATTTCTTGAGGAAAAAATGAAAAATTTATGATAACTAGAAAAGAATAATTACCTATAGCCAATAATGGCTTAAACTTTAGATGATCCTTTAAGGAAGGAAAGAATCCAAGGTGGATGCTTTAAGGGCAAGGATTTTTGTAATGATAATGGAATTAGACTATGAGATAAGTTGATTTTAAGCAATACCTTTTCTTCTCCTAATCAAGATGTTTGTATGAATCCATGTGATCTTTGGATAATGCAAGTTAAGCTACCTCAAGGGTCTTCAATATGGACCTAGGACATAAGTTGTTTAGATAAGTTATCATGATTGGCCTTATGAGTCCTATATGCTATATTTATATTAATAATATTTAAAATTATGCACTTTGTGTGAGTAATGCATTGTGAGAGTTATGCACTTTGCATATATTGTGTGTGTAATGCACCCAATTTGTTCCATACTATGCTAGATATTGTATACATACCTTGTGTGAGTAATGTGATTGAATAATTACCATTTCCACCTCACATGCATGAGTGTAGTATGCTTAAGTAAAATTATTGTCTTCATGCGAGTGATGCACCTTGAGTCTATACTCATACCTTGTATGAATGAGAAATTTATGTAATTATTGTGTGACTGTCACAATAATGCATTATCTATATGGGTGGTGTATCCCTATAAGTGGGAATTTGTAATCTCTCTTTGTTGTAAGAGTCAGGTGTTTAGATATCTTGGGTTGAGGATGTTCACTAGTGTATGACTGATCCAGGTGGATCTTCAGGACCTAAAATTGAAGTGTTCCAGTTTCTCTCAGAAGTAGTGCCATCGCGTAGAGCACAGAATTCTGAATTCGGTGCAACTTGAACAGGCGAAAAAGGAGTCCGTTTGCTCAAGTTACGCGCAGTCAAAGTTCGGTCAAAGGTTGGTCAACTCAGCTATCAGGGATGAGGAAAAAAGGTGGAAAATTCATCATCACCAAATTGGTCAAAGTTGACGTCATCGCGAAGGTCTCATCATCACGATTCCAACGGCGTTCGTTTCATCGAAAACAGAGCATGTACGTGGGAGTTAGAGCCAGTCAAAGTTTTCGGTTGACTGAGGTACAAGTGGTATGGTTGCTGACGTCAGCATGACGTCATCCTGCTGACTTGGCAGACAGGTCATCGTACGGATGATGATGTGGACCAATGGGGTCTTGACACATGGCAGTCCGTACATCTGACATGGTGTGGTGACTTGGCTGATGACGTCAACAAAGTCTGCGAATTGGGCGATGACACGTGTCTTTCTTATGACGTGGCAGCTGACATGGATGCTGACGTGGTATCATCGGCGAGTAGTTTCCGGACACGTGGCCTCCTGAGAGCTTGACACGTGGCTGTGACGTCGGTGTTGGTTTTGAACAAAATGTTTTGTAGCTCGCTTAGGGCTCGACCCCATGACCTCCCCGGAAATAGCGGACGGTTGAACCGTTGCACCGTCGGCCGATGCCTTTACCAAATATAGGTGGCCGTTTGTTTTGTTGTTAATTTTGTTTTAAACGGTTTTAAAAGAACCGACGGGCTCCCAAAAGGTATAGTCACCGTTGAGCCATGAAACTCATTCATATATAAGGGGGGCTCGGTTTTGTTTTGTTAGCTTTTAGGCCCGAATGCCTAAAGCAAAGTAACCAACTAATGGCTATTTGTTTTAAATCAAAACAAACCCCTCAACTAAAAGCCCAAAAATAAATTGAACGAAGGGCTCCAAATTAATTTGAAAGATTAAGGGGTTGTTTATTTGATTTATATGTAAATATGGAGGATTTTATAACTTTGTGGTTATTCCCCATATCAGGTAAACTTCAAGTATAAAAGGGAGGAGTCTTGGAGTGTTTTTAAGGAGCCATTAGTGGGGATCAGCCATTAGTGAAAGATCCATTAGTTGATCATTCTCCATTGTATTCCATTCTCTTGGTCTTTGAGAGGCTTTTGTGAGAGAATTTTTAGAGGGAATTAGGAGAATATTTGAGTTGTGATGTATTATTGATGTTTTGAGTCTTGTAGTAGATCCTATTAGGCAAAGTCAGTTTTCTTCCTCTTTGTTAGTCATCCCTAGCCTTGAGAGCTTTTGAGAGGGGTGTGAGTGAGAGACTTTTTATATGACTTTGTGGAAAGGCTACAAGATATTGTAAAGCAGTGTTACAAGAGGCTCATGGAGATTGTACTGCGTTTCAGAACATTTCAATACATTGGTCACTCGATTGAGCTCGACCCGGAGACGTAGTCACGTTGTGGCGAACTCCGTAATCAAATTGGTGTCTTCTTGTCTCTCTCTTGATTCTATGTTTTGAATTCCTTCTGATTAATGTTCCTGCTACTTCATTGTTGATGTCTTTATTCCTTTGTTCATAATCACTTAAGCAACATTTGTCATAGATCCCTTCCGCTATACGGATCAATGACTATGCGTGTCATTGCATGGTGATTGTGATTTCCCTTAATGGGATGAAACTTTTGTTGTTTGGAATCATTAGTGATATTGGTTTGGTTAAGTAGATGGGATCTCATGTTTTTTGTGACTGGAGTCCTAGATGACTCGTTGTTTTCCATCATTGAATGTGTTCTCTTACTTTCCTTGTATCTTATAAATATAGGTATAGTTTAGTAGTGTACTCCCTCTCTTGTGACTAGAGTTAGTCACATAGTACATGTGCTATGTAACTTGTGAAATTCGATATCTTATTCTATTTTTTTTTATTAACTTTGATTTATTTAGTAATGTTGTCAAGGCCAGCATTGAATTTTTATTTGTGTTTATGATTAAGTATAGCCATCGAGTTTATGATAATTTTTGATCTTATGAACTTCATGGTTATGTGTGAATTATTGTTGAAATTGTGCACATTTTATGCCTTATTGTTGAAATATACTTTTTCTTTCCCTTGTTTTTGATTCATTTTCTTAATGATGGCTATGCTCGAGTGTTTTTAACTACTAGTCAAGTTTCATATTATATTCTCTATCATTTCCATGATGGACCTTTGATAGATTGTATGAGGGAGTAGAATATGGAGAATGTACTAGTACTTGGTGTGTATGTTGTATAATTATGAAGATATAAATTCCTTGATTGATTGTTAGATGCAAGTGATTATTGTGTGAAATGTCAAGAAAGTTTTGGAATAGTTGGTTTTGCTATGGATCAATGGATGTGAGTATCTTGTTGATTATTATTATAGTGGTCATCATGTTTTGACAGTAAAAAGGATGTGAAATGGAATTTGAAAATATGCTTAAATGTTGTTTCCTAATTATATATACCCATGTGATATGTGAGAACTCATTTTGTATGTGAGGAAATAACAGGTAATGGTAGAAAGAATGTTAGTTGAGAAAGAAAAGTTGTTGTGTAATGGACTTCAGTTAAAGTTGGATAAATAGAAAAATAAGGATAACAAATTCTAAAGGATAAACATAAGGAAAGGAATAAGTTATAGGAGACAAGGAAAAGATAGATAAGAAAGTAAATTAAATAAGAACTCATTTGAATATAAGTCAAATGCGAGATAGAAGAGTGTCGGGTATTGGTGTATTGATAGGAGGATAAGGTAACAAGATTCAAATAACACAAGAACTATAATTGGAAGGAAATGGATTAGAGTTCAATTTTGGTGAAAATGTAAAATGGTAATGTGTAGTAAGACATGATGTTGCAAAGGGAGAAGCAGTAGTTGAAAATTGACTTGTTGGGTTGTACTTAGAATGGTAGTCAGGAATGTATGAGAAGGTGGATGTTGTAAGAGTTGCAGATGATGGAAAGTAGAGAGATGTTGCAAGTTGTGAAAAGGTAAAATGTTGGGAACATGAATTGCTAAATTAGAAGTAGATACTTTAGAATGGATATCGGAATAGGATGAAAATTCCTCATGTTGATACGAAGGATAGGATATAGAATGTTGTAGTAACAGAAAGTTGAAAAAGGGGAATGAAAAGACTAAAATGGTTGAGAAAATAATGATAGAAGTTGAAGGTGAGAAGAAATATTTGAGATAAGAAGAAGATTTGTGAGGAAATGGAAGGAAGATGAGGTTAAAGGAATTGATTGGAGTTAACATATAGAGAGTATTGCTACTAATTGAAAAGTGTAGCATATCTGCAAAGGGATAATGAAATTTATTGGATTGTGATTTAAGTTAGAAAAAACCAATTGTTGGTAATGGAAGTAAAATTAGAAGGATGGAGAAAATGAATATAGATTGATTGAGAAAAATATATTATAGTGAGATGAAAGAAAGGATAGGAGGATACTTGAAAGAGTTAAATAAAAGATATTATGATTCTAAATAAGAAGAAGGTGTAGATTGTAATTCAAGTTCGAATTGAAGCAATGGAACATGAATAAGAGATAGTGGGATAGATGAAGAAATAGATGTGGATAATGATATGAATGAGAGATGTACACAAAAGGTACAAGTGTATATGCATGGAAAGTTTAAACCAGATTTATCAAAGGAAAAATGGTTAGTGAGTGACTGAGTCTCAGAGGAGTTATGTGCACAATGGTTGGTTTGACCTAGTTGATGCACCATTGGAGATTTTTTTACTGTTTTGATACCTCAACGTGGTGTTGGTTAGCAGGACTAATCTTTTGAGAATATGTGGTGATTTTTCAAAATTGTGATACCTTATTTATGCATGTATGTGTCAATGATGGACTATGATTTAGGCCTCATCTTGTCGGCACCAAAAGTGCGATCAATTTCTTATGCTTGAACATTGTGATGTCATTCTCTAATGATTTTTAAAATGAGCCATATGTCACTTGGATGTAATTGGATGGTAGTTGTACCATGTGTTGTTATATGCATAAATATAAGAAGATGTTCCATGAATGTGGTGTGCATGATTCACATACTTTGAAATTTTAGGAACCAAGGGTGGTGCTAGTGGAGCCCGCTAGGATTTTGGAGAGGCAGATCGTTAAATATGTAGAACCACACTTTTGTGCAGTATAGGGTCTAGTGGGACCAATTTTCGATGGAAAGTGCCACTTGGGAGAATGCAATTGATATTGATAGATATTTTTTCACATTTGAGATTCTAGCATACTTTTTATTTCCTGCATATTATGACTTATGATACACTGAATGTTTAAGACTGTTGTGTGGATGTTTTTTAATAATACATCAAGACGATGTTTTTTCCAAGTGGGGAAGGATGTCACATCTCAAACTTTGATGCAACTTGTTTTTTCTTTATGTGGATTTGATGTATGACTGTATGTGTGTGGTAGAGTAAATAATACGATGTTTTGTGAGATGAAAGAAAAAAGTGTTTGTTTTAATTTTTTTTTAAAGTTGAAATGTATTGAATATAATTTTATTTCAAAAGTGATGCAAAATAGAATAGTGTTATTTGGATTAATGCATTATATTGCTTTGATTTGTATTCTACTGGGATACTAATCTATTAATGGGTGCTTGCGAATACTTGAGTTGTAGGTTGTCAAAGACCAAGGGTGTGGCTAAGGTAGAGGAGGTTAGCTTCCTGGTAGGGTAAAGGAGGAACAATTCTCTCACACACAAACAACCACCTAGAATCATTTAGATGCATTTAAAATTTAATTTAGTTAAACTTTTATATTGTTCATTCTTTTGAATGCTTAATGAAATTAATTAATAGTGAAATAAAAGTGTAAAGGAATAAAATAATTAATTATAATTTAATTAAATATTTCATTATGCAATTAAATGATAATGTTTTGTTATTAAGGATAATTATTTATTTGCAAATAAAAGATATTTCATTATTATTTACTTGGAATAAATATTCAATTTGAAAATTAAATGGTATTCTTTATTAATTGTCGAGGATAAATATTGTGCATGGAAATAAATCTTATTTTAATTTAAAGATCACGTTATTGGAAAATTAGTGGAGAAATATTTAAAAGAGGAAAAAAGAATAACGGAAACGCATACAATAGATTTCATAATATTTCTTTATTGCTCTACAAAAATATAACTAAAAAATGGATGTTGGGAATAGGGTTTCTAAAGCACGGTCAATCAAGAATGGTGGAAAGGGAAGAAAAGCAAGAGAGGAAAGAAAAACAAGGAGAAGAGAATCTATAGGAAGCGATTTCCAGGTTTCAAAATCCTCTTTCCATTGTATTTTGAGTTCAAATGTGCAAGCAATTTACTATATTGTGGGAAAGAGATTCTTTTGTTGAATCCCCAATTGATTGTAATCTTGCATTTAGAGAGTTTTTGTCTAGAATTATGAACCAAGACTGTATAAATTTGTATCTTCTTACCCTCTTATGGCATATACATGTATATATGTATATATATCTAGATATATATGTATATATATACATATGTATGTGAGTATATTATATTATTTTCTTGCTGCAAATTGAATCTTTTACAGAAATACAAATTTATTTTAAAAGAATTGAGGAAAATTTGTTTACCAGTATTCTAAATGAAATTATCTTGTATATTTATTATACTGTAGCATTTAATATATATATATATATATACATAATACCCTATGCATATATATATATATATATATATTTGAATATTTAAATGATAATATATAGAATCAAAATCGAAAGTATAGAAATGTTGTGGTATTCTGTGGAAATTTGTTTTGCATTAGAAAATTTTGAGGGCTTAATAGCCACAGGCGAGCCTCCCATATGGGGAAGGCTGCACTATGGAGGCAGCACCCTCCACAGGTCATGGCCTATGGAGGGGGCGTTGCCCCCACAAGAAGCACCCATACCCATATGCATGCTATTTGAATTTCTAATATGTGTTGCCAACATCTTTCAATTTGGGTATTTTAATATATTAATATATATATAATTATATATATGTACAAATATGTATATATATAAATACCACTATGTGTTTATAATTTATATGTGGATGATAAGCTCTTCAATTTGATCAATTTATTTACTTCTATTGATATTATGTTTTTGAATATGTAATATGAAAATATATATATGCATTTATACATGTGTATATATTTATATGGATCATGTTGTGAATTAGATGACTATCATTTTTGTTAAGAAAATTTTTAAATGGTTGTAGGCGTGTATATTCTTTCACTATAAATGTGATTTCTTGAAAGTGTATGTATATATATACACATATTTGGGCTGATGCAAGAAGTTGGGTCCACAAAAAGCTCAAAAAGTGGAATTGTTTTTGCTGTTTTTTAGAATTTTTCACACTTGGGCTAAAAATTTGAGGTACTTACACAATGAATCTTAGAAAAATTCAGTAATATGAAATTTATTATCTTGAATCTAGGTTCCAAATATGTAATTTATTCAAATACCTAGATGATAGAAATTAAATTTTGATAGGGATGTATAAAAACCACTTTTTAAAAGTCCCTATTTTTTTACCATACCATGCACGTGCACAGACACCACTTTTTGACCCAAATAAAAGTATTTTTCTAATTACTTTTGGGGAAAGAAAGCTAACAACAAGAAGATTGATGAGGAATTTTTTTTCTAATTTTTTTTTGAATTTTTTTTTTATTGAATTTTGATTGGCCTCAATTGTTGTTTTTAAAAATCAACGTGTACGGACAACATAATTGGACCTAAACTAAACATTTTTTATGTTTTTTCATTATGTAGAGAATTGTCTAAAGATTGATGTCATATAATTTTTTTTACAAGAAACTTAACCAAAAAGAAGTTATTAAAAAACAAAAAAAACCTGATATTTCAAGTTTAAGGACTAGTTTGCTTAGAAATTAATTAAAAAATAACAAATATAATCCAATATTAATAAAAAAATATATATTTGGAAACTATACATCATGTTCTCTAATGGGTTTTAATTTTATAAACTCATTCAGAAAAAAAATTCATCAGCCATATTGTCAAAGTTGGACATTCTTCTTCAATCTGCCATAGTTTTTTAGTTGCAGGTCAAAGGCTAAGGGTCGGATTGCCAAGCCTTTCCCAAGCCTAAAACCAAGGCTACATGAGGGTTGGAGATTCAAATTTTTAATAACACGTATCTTTTTTTAAAAATGCGCATGCATTACAAAACGCATATGCATTCTTTATTTGTTTGATTATTTAAAAAAAAAAAAAAAAATTTAGAAATGGGTACTTGTTTCTAAAATGCATTTATTTTTTTAAATAAATGATTTTTATGTGTTATAAAATGTGTATGTTTTATATAACATGTACACGTTTTTTAGCGCATATGCATTTTTCTAGGCTCAAGTACTCGATGCATAACGCATACCTGTTTTTTAATAATGCGTACACATTTCTACAATTTTTTTTTTTGGCCAAAACTTCCCCTCTTCATGGACCCAACTTCTTGCACTTACCCATTTTAACTAAATATATATATCATTTTGTTTAAATATGACAGAATGTAAGTTCCTTCAGTTGCAAATAAAATTTTTGGCATATATATATAAACAAATACTAATACAATAAGTATGAGAGTGAGATTTAAAACAGGAGTAGAGTAGAGGTTAAAATATGACTTGCAATGATAAATAATTCTATTTTAAATTTATATATTTTGGTCGTAGATGGATTTAATTCTGAAAATGGTTTAAATATGTACATGTATATATATATATATATATACACACAGAGGCGTGAATGGAAAATTTTACTCTTTAAAATGTAGACATTTCAAATTGGAAGTATTACTTCAAATTTACACAAACCTATTATTGTTTTAGACTAAATCATTAAAATTGGAAATATTGGATACTTTGTAAGGAAGTAGGAAGGAGCACATGTGCATTTGATTTCTTTTTTCTATTGTTGTGTAGAGGAATGATTTAAATGAGTTTGTGGTGAAATGTAAAACTTGATGTGGAAATTTCCTTCTTGTGAGTTACTTTCTATGCTTTCAAATAGAGAATTTTGGAATTGTAATGTGATTTCTACATGAATGCTTGAACTAGTGAATGATTGAACTTTGATGCAACTTTTGTGAAGCTATTCAATATTTACTTTTTATGAGAAACTTCCAGGACAAGATGCCAAATGTGGGCTCCCAGAGATGGTAGCTAACCTTTTCTTAAACTACCATTTATTTTGAATGTTTGGCCAAGCTAATGAACCATTGAAATAGATGGATAAAATTCCTATAATTTTTATGTTATATATGTCTTTGCCACATCTTGCATGGAATAAATATATTTTTCTAGTAAAGGAATGCATATATGAATCATGCATGCATCGAGAATTATCTCTTGGTTTATTATTCCAGGTTGCTAGGCTCCTCATATAAGGTCATATATTTCTTCGAGTTAGGAAGAAACTCGGGGAATTCATGTTCTTTGTGGTTGGATAGAAAAGGTCCCTTAACCAAACTCTTGGCCACAAGAAGACCAGTGGTGTCATGACGGATGAGGATTAGGGGTTGTATTTACTATGGATGTAATTCTTATATTAATTTTGTATGGCTTGTATAACCAATTTGAAAAATGTAACTCTATTTCATGGATGTAATTATTTATGTAAACTTGTTTACGTATCATCGAAATAGATGTATCGTAACACCCTTTTTGATGTATGTAATTTGTAATTCATTATTGAAATTTCTTTTGAGCATTTATGGATATGTAATCTTAATCATATTATCCCTTTTTCCTTACTTGGAATGTGCAATGAACATGGAAATATTTAATATGGTATGTGAGATTTTCAATCTTTACACCACTCAAGTATTCAAAGTCATTATTTCAAGAAAGATTCAAGATTCAATATCCATATCCATTGAAGCCATTTCATGCAAGTTGTAGATATACATTCCAAGATTTATCCAAGAGTTTGGTGAGGTGTGACATAGAGTTGTTCATTCATCATCCCTCTCATGATATTTTATTTCATTTCATAGTTTAATTACAAAATAGGGTTTGACCAAGGTAAATCCCCATTCACCAAAAACAAACATTTCCCCCCTCTCATTGTGTGTTTCAGATTTGTAGGTTGAAGAAAAGTTGAAGATCTCAAAAGTCAAAATTTCAAAGTTGTTTTTTTTTTCACCTTTGTTGTCATCTCATGAAAACATAGACCCTAGATTTATTTGTGATTGTTCGACTGTGAAAATATGGAATTTGGAAGTGTAGACATAAGAGAAGAGGACCTAGAAATAGATTTTGGAGAGACCTACCCAGGACCCATTCGCCATAGGGTGAATGAGTCCTTAGACAACTTCTAAAAATACCATTTTGTGAGAGGTACACAACATTTATCCCTTCCAGATCTACTACAATATTTGTAGTTTCATTCAGTTTTCTATGTAATCTAATAAACCCAATTGATATATTTCATTTTGGAGTTAATTTTCTATTTTTAATATTTTTGGAGGTCCAGGTGTTACAACAATAATGGTTTACACTTTTTGGGACATCTTGATTTTTGTTGAAATCACATATTTTTAGAAAATATAATGATTTAATCCTTGGAAAGTTCCACTTAAAGGATTCTAATTGAAAAGGGTTTGATCAAACCACCTTATATCAAACCCCCTTGGATAGAACCCTGCTAGTTTTAAACCATACCTATAATGGAGTCTCCTTTACACCTATCAAAATGTTGATAAAAAATAACTTTTGATTTACCTTTTGGGGGATCAAATGAATTCATTTAAAAATTATTTTTTGTAAGTATGTAGTCCTTATTATAAGCTTCCCAATAAGTATAGTTTTAAATATATTTTTAATTTGATTATTAAATTTATTTTTTATTTCTTGTGAATGTAGGTTTTTTACTGAAAATCAAACTCTTTGTTCTACACATGTGGAAAAATAGTAGATTATCAAAAAAAATCTAAAAAATATGTTTGTGTAGGTATTTATGTCATTGGTCTAGCAAAAAAATTAAAAAATTGATATGTTGATCATGATGTTAGTTGCACACCAACAATGGAGATAAATCCTCATAGACAGACTGCAAGAACCTATCTTGAAATATTTGCACTGGGAAAACCTAAATCTTAGGCTAACTCAGCTTAATCCAAAGGCTTATTTATGTTAGGTCTTGACCATACTAATTTCGTGTCATGGTTCGTTGTGATAATTCTATTAATCATAAGGGGTGAACAAATTTTTTGGGTTCTCAAAGGAATCATAGGGATAGGTAAAGGATAATCTCAATCCAGTCATTTAACAATTTCATGAAATAAAAGAAAAATATAATTACATTTCATGAACATCAAATAACTTGCTTTCACTTAGGTAAATTTATCTTTAAGCATTCAGCAATATCATGGAATCAATACATTTGCAATAAAAATTTCGTTCATTCATCTCTTTTTTGAAACATTTTTTTAAGTTTAAACATCTATTCTAAAATAAAGCATCAAAAGCACTAAAAAGGTAAAGTTTCTCCTAGGTATTATTCATGCATGCCTCTAGAATTAACCAAACTAGAGAAAACCATTCCATATGTCACTAAATTTTTTCATAGCTAGGCCCACAATGGTGCAAGATTTTAAAGAGAGGGGGATTATTTGAAACCAGATAGGTTCTATATGTACCCTTAAATGGTGTAGCACATAGTCTTGTCCAACAAGAAAAACAATCAACAACGTAAGATTTCATATCAAGAGACAAATTTCAAATTGGTTTTGATATTATTTAGCTTCTATGTGCATACAAGTTTTTAATCTAGAATGGAACAGAAAATGGGAGAAAGTACAAAAATTTGGTTCTCTGACATCCACAAATTTTGAACTTAACTTAAAATGAAACATCTCCTAAACTTTTATAAGAAAAAGAAACTTGGGAAATTTAATCAATACATAAGATGGAATCTAAGGGATCAATCATAACAAGGCAATGAAATATGACAACTAATAGGAGAATTACTGACAAAGTCAATCGAGGTCAATGAAATATGACAACTAATAGGAGAATTACTGACAAAGTCAATCGAGGTCAACCTTTGTTAGCACTTTAAAATATAGTCAGGATAGTAATTTGAATTCGAGTAGATTTGTCAAACAAAATAGATGGGCTTCCTAGATATATGGAATGATTAGGTGAACATAGAAAAATATAAGGAAATCTACATCCACTAGCTTTATGCAACCACATTTTGGTTTTGCCTCGAGCTTAAAACTACCCAGAATGAATCACACTAGGGGTTGGTGCATTCTTTTGTTGTATTAATAATACCATAATTCTTGGTATTCCAACAACTCAAACTCCTCCTTCGCATTGACTCCCAAAATATTTTGCTCGATATAGATATGATTCTATTCGCAATCCAAATTTTCTTGACCATCCATACCCAAATATTGTATCACATTTTATTCCTCCTACAAGCACAAATTCCACATATTGAATCCCTTTTAAAAAATTCATATAAATCTCATGAAAATAAAACCATCATTAAAATAATCATTCTAAAAAAATCATAAATATCATGCTCTAAAATACATTCTCATGTAATTATCATTTTTTAGGGTAGTTACTGGACCTCTCAAACCTCCCAAGTAAACTTAAACATTTAACTTTAAACTTAACATTGTTACCCAGTACTTGGTACCTGATAACTTCAAATTTTACTGAAATACAACTATCTCAAATCCTAGATTCTACCTGAACCTCCACATTTCCTGGACCTTCATTCTCAGACTCGAAAACTTTACCAAAAATTTGCATTAACATTTTGACCCTTCTAGCCTTCTAGTCCCCAGTACATTTGAATGATGAATTGTTCCAAAAATTTCCTTTCAACTATAACTTCTAGTGATCCTTCTCAGCTAACCAACATATACCATAAGTGTTAATTTTCACTTGGATCCCCAAGTCTTACAGCGTTGGGGCATGTTGTGAGACCACACAAAACCTTGCAACCAATAAAACCAAATTTAAGAGAAATCCAAGATCAAATCACCCACTATAAATTATAACTTATACATATTTTCCAACAATAACTCCTTACCCTTACCTAAATTTTTGGCATAATGATTATAAAATTTCTCTAAAAAGTATTAGTGTTTGTTTTAGTTAATTCTAGTTTCTAGAACTTGGTGAAAAAAATCAGTTCATTGACATTGAACTACATAATATAGTAATCCTCCAAAGCCAACCTTGGATAGAGCCTTGTTGTCAGTCATGTATCTATAGCCTAGGAAAGGTTATCTTTGTAATTCTCCCAAACATAGCTCTACTTCTAGCCATGCATCCATAGCCTTGGTAGAGATATTTTTATAGCCTAAAGAGTTGATTTTTTCTCTTTTTGACATTTCTTTTGATATTTCTTTGTAAGCTCGTTTGCTTCAACTTGTAGGAAATGAATCTCACTATTAGGTTGGGAATTACAGTGGTAGTGAAGGCTAATTTAATATTTTTTATTCAATGAAAATCCCTTCATCATTTCATCAATTCCTAAAAACTCATTTAATTATTCCCTATATGTGTGACTTTCCATCTAAATTTTACCACCCTTATGCCAAATTCTAGCTAATTATAATTCGCTATCTGTAAAAAAATATACATAACTTAAAATTTAGAATCAATTAATTCAATCACCAATTTAGTTTTAAATTTAGAAATACCAACTACCACCTTTCCATTTTAATTTTATAGCAACCACTAAAGTAAACTTGGCTAGCAATTTTGATTTGACGGTGTTGCACCAACCTTAA
>CM021105.1:157990570-158088364 GCA_007115665.2 Sequoiadendron giganteum
AGATCTATGATCTTTTATACGGTTAGTGTGCAAAAATCCATCTTATGGATAGCCTCTTCATTTGTCCAATAAACCTAGATGTCCTCAAAGTGGTACGTGTGCTTGTGACCCTTTTTCAACTTGTTTACATTCTAGTAATCAAAATCAAATCTGTATCTATAGGTCCTGATTGTCATGACCTACATCTCTGCATAGACTGATTTGGATTTTTGTACACTTTTGATTATGTACCTACCGATTGTCAGTGGAAACTTGAATCTTGACTTGTGAATCCTCATCCATTTTTTGTGAACTGAAATCAACTGTCTGCATAACTCCATGAGTATCCACTTGTCTGAGGGATATCTGGGCAACATGTAAGGGCACCCAGTGTAGCATCCTACCCTTATGTAAGTAAAAGTTGGGAATTGTAAAAATATGCATCTGACTTTACTTACCACTTTGTAGGCCTCATCAAACACTCTCTTCTTCTCGAGAGTCAGGTCAAAGCTGAAAAGCAGAGGTGCAAAGAAAGCATCAGTGACCCTCCTTAAATTCTAAAGGGTTTCCTTTAGCTCCACTTGATAGAAATATTTGTACATAGGTACGAAAATTCGGCTCCCTTTTGTAGATAAACCTGGGAATTTCCTCGTCATGACTGTAGCATACACCAAGTAAGAAGTCATATAGAACTTCAAGGTGGTTGGCACATTTATCAGTTGTTCATGGATTTCATCGCTGATCTGTTTGCCCTAATCAATATGAGCCTTCTTTCTTCTTATGATCTGAATATACTCATACATCCAATCTTGAAAATGAGATGTTTCAGGCAATCCCTTAACTCTGCTCAAGAGTGTTATCATGTCCCTAACATCTTCTTTGAAGTCACTTCGCGGAAGTCCCTTCGACCATCTTGAGATAGTACATGCCTGGGTTATTTCAACCATTGGCTATTGAACAAGTACTTAGCCTTATTTTGATCTGAGTCATAGACTTCTTGCACTTGTTGTATTGAAATTTCAGTGTATTTTTCCATCTATGGGACTAAAAATAATATCAAAGAAATTAGGGTCTAGTCTCAATATCTCTTGCCTAGAAGAGTCAATCACACTTCTGCTTTCCCTGATGTAATGGGATGCAACTTGGAGGAAAAACTCTGTATTTTGTGCATAAGTAGGGAACGTGGACACCAGATATAGATTGTTGTGCACAATGGCTCTCAGGGAGTCTTCAAGAGGCTTTTGCTCAGTCTTTTTATGAAATCAACAAGGTCTTGATGATCAACCTCGGTGTCTTTTATCTCATCCACCTTTGAAATTACTACTGTCGATAGATAAACACCTTGGTATTTTTATTTTATTTTGCCTTTAGCCTTTGAAGATGATGGAGGCTTCTTGGTTGTCATTTGAGAGCAACTGGATCAAAAGATACAACTTCGAGGATCCCTTGACGAGATTTGAAAAGGAACTAAAAAGATGGTGAATCAACAAATGTTAGTCAAAAAAGTAGCATTGGGATGCGTGAAGCGAGCAATGGTTTTGAGAAATCATTTAGTGAGTGATGAGGCACAAAAAATGATGCAAGAGCAGAGAAACGAGCTTCAAAGTGAAGATAGAACAAGTTTGGAGAGTTTCAAGGCAAAACTATCAAAAGTGTAAGGGTGTTGAAAATCAATGCCCTTGCACTTGGAGAGGTGACTTTAGGTGTAAGGGCATTGAAAATCAGCACCCTTGCACTTTGGGTGAAAGTTTGGAAAAAATGTGTCAAGGTGCTGAAAACAACACCCTGACACTTAGTCTCTGAAAGATTATATGGCAAGTGTAGTAGTGGTTTTTTTTAGCACCATAACACTTAGAATGAAAAATGAGCTCCGTGTAGGAGCGATGAAAAAACAAAAGTGCAATGGTGTTTAAAAACCCTGCTCGAGCATTTTGAGTGGGTCTTTCAAAGTTGATATGGAAAGATCTTTTGGAATGAGTTCATTTAAGCTTGTGCCTGCTTGAACATTTGGATAAGAACTTGGAAAGAGAGAGATGAAAGAAATGACATGAGAAAGAGAAGAAATCAAATGACATAGAAGAATGACAAATAAGGGTGTGCACAACAAACAAATAAAACCCAAAAAAAAGTGAGGATAAAGCGTAACTTAGTAGAGGGAATGATTGGAAACCAAAACGCGTTAGGAACAAATGAAAGACCAGCACGCGACATGAGGATAGGAGAAATCTTTGAATGAGGACAAAAAAACATTAAGGAAGAGGAGAAAAGATGATGGAAAACTAACAAGAGATCAAAACTCCAAAATGTATTTACAAACCAAAAAAAAATCACAGACCAAAAGCAAAGTAATGAAGGAGAACACAAAAACCACGTACCTGGAATAACCACGAAAAACCTAGCTTGAAAAAGCTTGGAGATCCTCAAAACACAGGTTTGCAAGGAGCAAGATAGTTGCCCAATAGTAAGAAGTGAATGAAAGGAGACAAGAATGAATTAAAATCGACCTAAAATCACTTTTAAGTGATTCATAAGTAAAATAAATAAAAAAATCAAGTCGTGCATTTAATTAAGGCATGAAAACTGGAGAAAACTGGAAAAAGTGAAAAACGTTGAAAAATCACCGCCTAGCCTTTAAAATTGTTAAGTATAGAGACTTGGTGCACAAGCACTAAAAATAAGTGCTTGTGCACCAAACATGATTTTCACTAAAGTGCATAGGCGCTGAATTTTAGCACCTTTTCACTTTTTACACTTAGAAAAAAAATTGAATATGTAGGAGTGCTTTTTTCTGGAGGTTTTACACTTTTCCCAATTTTACTAAGTATAAACAACGAGAGTTCATGAAGATACTCATTTCGAAGGTCTTCACGAGATGAACACAAAGGGACGCTCAAACAGACTGTTTGATATTTGAAACATACTTCAAGGTGGATTGAAAAACACCTCATTTTACGTGCTTGAACATCACGAACCTAGGAAACAGATAAATTTCTTAGGGGGGTTATCCATGGAATGAGCGTTCCTAGATTCCATGATAACAACTTGCCAATGGAGCCTTTTTGTAATTCACGAGTGTCTAGCATAATGCAACTTGCTAGCCTTGTGTGGTGCCTTATTAAAGTTATCAAGAGGTATAAATTTTGGTATGATTGATGTATGGTAGCCTGTAGACCTAGCATGAGTTGCCCATCAACCACCTTTTTGGGGCTCACCCAGTGGACATCGGATTTCACTAGCCGTCGTGAGTATATTTTTTCTGCATAGTGGACAATGGGTTTCACTTTTTAAAAAAAATTATGGACAACAACGCAACCACAACTAGTGCATCTTTTCTTTTCTTTCTTTTCACATTAATTTTAACATTACATGACTATGCATCTTTTTTTCTACTACAAGCATGTGTCCCTTTGTGCTTATGTTGGTTTGCCATGGGATCTTGATCTTGGGGGCTTGATCATCCTCCTTGATCTTTATCATCCTATCCCATTGAAATTTGTGCACTTGGACCTTTCTTAACTTATTTGTCTACTTTAGTGTGATTTTGAGTGTAGGAATCATCCTCTCACTAAAGTGGAGGCTAAATGTAGTGTTGGAAAATCCAATCCTTTACATTTTCACATTATGTTTTCATCCCCCAATTAATTGGACTTAATTAAGCCTCTAATTGACTCAATTTTACATTTAAAAGCCTAATTAATTTTATTTCTGAAAGGGGAACCTACATTAAACAATTACAAACATCAAATTACACATCTTGGAAAATGTGTGTCCTAGGTTTAGGGCCTAGGACCCATTCGCCAAAGGGCGAATGGGTCATCCTTAAGTTTAGGACCCCATTTTTTAATATGATTTTAGAGGTATTTTCATGATTCAAATTCAAGTTGCAATTGTCAGCCTTTAATTTTTAGTTATCGAGAAATTAGAAAATTATCTATAAATACAAGGTCTTTTTATCAATTCAAGTTTAACAATTATCATCTAGCAAGAGGACAACTTTCACAAGAGAAAATATTATTGTCAATAGCATTGAAGAGTGGATTTTTTAGTCATCAACATTAGCATTCAAGATCTCAAGCATCATGTCAAAATTATTTGCATTCATGCAAGTTTTTGGAGCTAACATTGTATGTAGGTTTCAAGTTTTCAAGCATCAAATCAACATCCAATCAAGCAATTTCATACAAGATCCAATCCTTGGAGTGACGTTTTAGACTCCAATCTTCCAAGGGCATCCATTAAAGGGTTTTGTGAGTTGCAACAAGGTATTGTTCATTCATCATTCCTTTTTTTATCATTATTTCATTTCAAGGTTTAATTACCAAAATGGGGTTTGACCAAGACAAACCCCTATTCACCAAAAACAAACAATTTTTCCCTCTCTTTATGTGTGCATATTTTTAGGTGAAGAAGGATTGAAGATTGATCAAAAGTGAAATGTTGCAAATTTGTCAAAGTTGTCAAGACATGAAAAAACTCAAAAATTTAGAATTTATTTTCGACTTTCCAATAGTGAGATCTAGAGGAATCAGGAGTGCAGATCCAGGAGTAGAGGACTGTGAAATCAAATTTTGGATCCCTATAGCAGGACCCATTCACCCTAGGGTGAATATGTCCCAAGAGGACACTCGACAACAACTTTTGGTGACTGGTGTGCATCAACTTACCCTTCTTAGATCTGCCAGAAGTTTGTTGTTTTTTATTGTGCTATGCTTTAAATTGATGATTCAAGTTTCACATTGCATAATTGAGTTCATTTAGTATTTTTAGTTTTTCTCCCCAAAGTGCATTTTAGGCATATTTACCCCATCTTATCATAAGGAAAAATAGCCAAGATCTCCAATAGGGTTGACTCACCTAAGGGTTGAAAGTAAATCCTACCTTTGGGGATCTCTTTTTCCTAATGAAACAAGAAAGATAGATGCATCATATATCTAATCACCCTATTTTGAGTAAAAACCTACTTTTTCTTATTCTTCAAGATAATACTCGGTAAAGGGAAAGTGTAAAGATGGTATGTGTTGGTGATCCAGTGGATCTTCAGGACCTAAAATTGAAGTGTTCCAGTTTCTCTCGGAAGTAGTGCCATTGCGTAGAGCACAGAATTCTGAATCCGGCGCAACTTGAACGGGCGAAAAAGGAGTCCGTTTGCTCAAGTTACGCGCAGTCAAAGTTCGGTCAAAGGTTGGTCAACTCAGCTATCAGGGACGAGAAAAAAGGTGGAAAATTCATCATCACCAAATTGGTCGAAGTTGACGTCATCGCGAAGAGCTCATCGTCACGATTCCAACGGCGTTCGTTTCATTGAAAATGGAGCATGTACGTGGGAGTTAGAGCCAGTCAAAGTTTCCGGTTGACTGAGGTACAAGTGGTATGGTTGCTGACGTCAGCATGACGTCATCCTGCTGACTTGGCAGACAGGTCATCGTACGGATGATGATGTGGACCAATGGGGTCTTGACACATGGCAGTCCGTACATCTGACATGGTGTGGTGACTTGGCTGATGACGTCAACAAAGTCTGCGAATTGGGCGATGACACGTGTCTTTCTTATGACGTGGCAGCTGACATGGATGCTGACGTGGTATCATCGGCGAGTAGTTTCCGGACACGTGGCCTCCTGAGAGCTTGACACGTGGCTGTGACGTCGGTGTTGGTTTTGAACAAAATGTTTTGTAGCTCGCTTAGGGCTCGACCCCATGACCTCCCCGGAAATAGCGGACGGTTGAACCGTTGCACCGTCGGCCGATGCCTTTACCAAATATAGGTGGCCGTTTGTTTTGTTGTTAATTTTGTTTTAAACGGTTTTAAAAGAACCGACGGGCTCCCAAAAGGTATAGTCACCGTTGAGCCATGAAACTCATTCATATATAAGGGGGGCTCGGTTTTGTTTTGTTAGCTTTTAGGCCCGAATGCCTAAAGCAAAGTAACCAACTAATGGCTATTTGTTTTAAATCAAAACAAACCCCTCAACTAAAAGCCCAAAAATAAATTGAACGAAGGGCTCCAAATTAATTTGAAAGATTAAGGGGTTGTTTATTTGATTTATATGTAAATATGGAGGATTTTATAACTTTGTGGTTATTCCCCATATCAGGTAAACTTCAAGTATAAAAGGGAGGAGTCTTGGAGTGTTTTTAAGGAGCCATTAGTGGGGATCAGCCATTAGTGAAAGATCCATTAGTTGATCATTCTCCATTGTATTCCATTCTCTTGGTCTTTGAGAGGCTTTTGTGAGAGAATTTTTAGAGGGAATTAGGAGAATATTTGAGTTGTGATGTATTATTGATGTTTTGAGTCTTGTAGTAGATCCTATTAGGCAAAGTCAGTTTTCTTCCTCTTTGTTAGTCATCCCTAGCCTTGAGAGCTTTTGAGAGGGGTGTGAGTGAGAGAATTTTTATATGACTTTGTGGAAAGGCTACAAGATATTGTAAAGCAGTGTTACAAGAGGCTCATGGAGATTGTACTGCGTTTCAGAACATTTCAATACATTGGTCACTCGATTGAGCTCGACCCGGAGACGTAGTCACGTTGTGGCGAACTCTGTAATCAAATTGGTGTCTTCTTGTCTCTCTCTTGATTCTATGTTTTGAATTCCTTCTGATTAATGTTCCTGCTACTTCATTGTTGATGTCTTTATTCCTTTGTTCATAATCACTTAAGCAACATTTGTCATAGATCCCTTCCGCTATACGGATCAATGACTATGCGTGTCATTGCATGGTGATTGTGATTTCCCTTAATGGGATGAAACTTTTGTTGTTTGGAATCATTAGTGATATTGGTTTGGTTAAGTAGATGGGATCTCATGTTTTTTGTGACTGGAGTCCTAGATGACTCGTTGTTTTCCATCATTGAATGTGTTCTCTTACTTTCCTTGTATCTTATAAATATAGGTATAGTTTAGTAGTGTACTCCCTCTCTTGTGACTAGAGTTAGTCACATAGTACATGTGCTATGTAACTTGTGAAATTCGATATCTTATTCTATTTTTTTTTATTAACTTTGATTTATTTAGTAATGTTGTCAAGGCCAGCATTGAATTTTTATTTGTGTTTATGATTAAGTATAGCCATCGAGTTTATGATAATTTTTGATCTTATGAACTTCATGGTTATGTGTGAATTATTGTTGAAATTGTGCACATTTTATGCCTTATTGTTGAAATATACTTTTTCTTTCCCTTGTTTTTGATTCATTTTCTTAATGATGGCTATGCTCGAGTGTTTTTAACTACTAGTCAAGTTTCATATTATATTCTCTATCATTTCCATGATGGACCTTTGATAGATTGTATGAGGGAGTAGAATATGGAGAATGTACTAGTACTTGGTGTGTATGTTGTATAATTATGAAGATATAAATTCCTTGATTGATTGTTAGATGCAAGTGATTATTGTGTGAAATGTCAAGAAAGTTTTGGAATAGTTGGTTTTGCTATGGATCAATGGATGTGAGTATCTTGTTGATTATTATTATAGTGGTCATCATGTTTTGACAGTAAAAAGGATGTGAAATGGAATTTGAAAATATGCTTAAATGTTGTTTCCTAATTATATATACCCATGTGATATGTGAGAACTCATTTTGTATGTGAGGAAATAACAGGTAATGGTAGAAAGAATGTTAGTTGAGAAAGAAAAGTTGTTGTGTAATGGACTTCAGTTAAAGTTGGATAAATAGAAAAATAAGGATAACAAATTCTAAAGGATAAACATAAGGAAAGGAATAAGTTATAGGAGACAAGGAAAAGATAGATAAGAAAGTAAATTAAATAAGAACTCATTTGAATATAAGTCAAATGCGAGATAGAAGAGTGTCGGGTATTGGTGTATTGATAGGAGGATAAGGTAACAAGATTCAAATAACACAAGAACTATAATTGGAAGGAAATGGATTAGAGTTCAATTTTGGTGAAAATGTAAAATGGTAATGTGTAGTAAGACATGATGTTGCAAAGGGAGAAGCAGTAGTTGAAAATTGACTTGTTGGGTTGTACTTAGAATGGTAGTCAGGAATGTATGAGAAGGTGGATGTTGTAAGAGTTGCAGATGATGGAAAGTAGAGAGATGTTGCAAGTTGTGAAAAGGTAAAATGTTGGGAACATGAATTGCTAAATTAGAAGTAGATACTTTAGAATGGATATCGGAATAGGATGAAAATTCCTCATGTTGATACGAAGGATAGGATATAGAATGTTGTAGTAACAGAAAGTTGAAAAAGGGGAATGAAAAGACTAAAATGGTTGAGAAAATAATGATAGAAGTTGAAGGTGAGAAGAAATATTTGAGATAAGAAGAAGATTTGTGAGGAAATGGAAGGAAGATGAGGTTAAAGGAATTGATTGGAGTTAACATATAGAGAGTATTGCTACTAATTGAAAAGTGTAGCATATCTGCAAAGGGATAATGAAATTTATTGGATTGTGATTTAAGTTAGAAAAAACCAATTGTTGGTAATGGAAGTAAAATTAGAAGGATGGAGAAAATGAATATAGATTGATTGAGAAAAATATATTATAGTGAGATGAAAGAAAGGATAGGAGGATACTTGAAAGAGTTAAATAAAAGATATTATGATTCTAAATAAGAAGAAGGTGTAGATTGTAATTCAAGTTCGAATTGAAGCAATGGAACATGAATAAGAGATAGTGGGATAGATGAAGAAATAGATGTGGATAATGATATGAATGAGAGATGTACACAAAAGGTACAAGTGTATATGCATGGAAAGTTTAAACCAGATTTATCAAAGGAAAAATGGTTAGTGAGTGACTGAGTCTCAGAGGAGTTATGTGCACAATGGTTGGTTTGACCTAGTTGATGCACCATTGGAGATTTTTTTACTGTTTTGATACCTCAACGTGGTGTTGGTTAGCAGGACTAATCTTTTGAGAATATGTGGTGATTTTTCAAAATTGTGATACCTTATTTATGCATGTATGTGTCAATGATGGACTATGATTTAGGCCTCATCTTGTCGGCACCAAAAGTGCGATCAATTTCTTATGCTTGAACATTGTGATGTCATTCTCTAATGATTTTTAAAATGAGCCATATGTCACTTGGATGTAATTGGATGGTAGTTGTACCATGTGTTGTTATATGCATAAATATAAGAAGATGTTCCATGAATGTGGTGTGCATGATTCACATACTTTGAAATTTTAGGAACCAAGGGTGGTGCTAGTGGAGCCCGCTAGGATTTTGGAGAGGCAGATCGTTAAATATGTAGAACCACACTTTTGTGCAGTATAGGGTCTAGTGGGACCAATTTTCGATGGAAAGTGCCACTTGGGAGAATGCAATTGATATTGATAGATATTTTTTCACATTTGAGATTCTAGCATACTTTTTATTTCCTGCATATTATGACTTATGATACACTGAATGTTTAAGACTGTTGTGTGGATGTTTTTTAATAATACATCAAGACGATGTTTTTTCCAAGTGGGGAAGGATGTCACATCTCAAACTTTGATGCAACTTGTTTTTTCTTTATGTGGATTTGATGTATGACTGTATGTGTGTGGTAGAGTAAATAATACGATGTTTTGTGAGATGAAAGAAAAAAGTGTTTGTTTTAATTTTTTTTTAAAGTTGAAATGTATTGAATATAATTTTATTTCAAAAGTGATGCAAAATAGAATAGTGTTATTTGGATTAATGCATTATATTGCTTTGATTTGTATTCTACTGGGATACTAATCTATTAATGGGTGCTTGCGAATACTTGAGTTGTAGGTTGTCAAAGACCAAGGGTGTGGCTAAGGTAGAGGAGGTTAGCTTCCTGGTAGGGTAAAGGAGGAACAATTCTCTCACACACAAACAACCACCTAGAATCATTTAGATGCATTTAAAATTTAATTTAGTTAAACTTTTATATTGTTCATTCTTTTGAATGCTTAATGAAATTAATTAATAGTGAAATAAAAGTGTAAAGGAATAAAATAATTAATTATAATTTAATTAAATATTTCATTATGCAATTAAATGATAATGTTTTGTTATTAAGGATAATTATTTATTTGCAAATAAAAGATATTTCATTATTATTTACTTGGAATAAATATTCAATTTGAAAATTAAATGGTATTCTTTATTAATTGTCGAGGATAAATATTGTGCATGGAAATAAATCTTATTTTAATTTAAAGATCACGTTATTGGAAAATTAGTGGAGAAATATTTAAAAGAGGAAAAAAGAATAACGGAAACGCATACAATAGATTTCATAATATTTCTTTATTGCTCTACAAAAATATAACTAAAAAATGGATGTTGGGAATAGGGTTTCTAAAGCACGGTCAATCAAGAATGGTGGAAAGGGAAGAAAAGCAAGAGAGGAAAGAAAAACAAGGAGAAGAGAATCTATAGGAAGCGATTTCCAGGTTTCAAAATCCTCTTTCCATTGTATTTTGAGTTCAAATGTGCAAGCAATTTACTATATTGTGGGAAAGAGATTCTTTTGTTGAATCCCCAATTGATTGTAATCTTGCATTTAGAGAGTTTTTGTCTAGAATTATGAACCAAGACTGTATAAATTTGTATCTTCTTACCCTCTTATGGCATATACATGTATATATGTATATATATCTAGATATATATGTATATATATACATATGTATGTGAGTATATTATATTATTTTCTTGCTGCAAATTGAATCTTTTACAGAAATACAAATTTATTTTAAAAGAATTGAGGAAAATTTGTTTACCAGTATTCTAAATGAAATTATCTTGTATATTTATTATACTGTAGCATTTAATATATATATATATATATACATAATACCCTATGCATATATATATATATATATATATTTGAATATTTAAATGATAATATATAGAATCAAAATCGAAAGTATAGAAATGTTGTGGTATTCTGTGGAAATTTGTTTTGCATTAGAAAATTTTGAGGGCTTAATAGCCACAGGCGAGCCTCCCATATGGGGAAGGCTGCACTATGGAGGCAGCACCCTCCACAGGTCATGGCCTATGGAGGGGGCGTTGCCCCCACAAGAAGCACCCATACCCATATGCATGCTATTTGAATTTCTAATATGTGTTGCCAACATCTTTCAATTTGGGTATTTTAATATATTAATATATATATAATTATATATATGTACAAATATGTATATATATAAATACCACTATGTGTTTATAATTTATATGTGGATGATAAGCTCTTCAATTTGATCAATTTATTTACTTCTATTGATATTATGTTTTTGAATATGTAATATGAAAATATATATATGCATTTATACATGTGTATATATTTATATGGATCATGTTGTGAATTAGATGACTATCATTTTTGTTAAGAAAATTTTTAAATGGTTGTAGGCGTGTATATTCTTTCACTATAAATGTGATTTCTTGAAAGTGTATGTATATATATACACATATTTGGGCTGATGCAAGAAGTTGGGTCCACAAAAAGCTCAAAAAGTGGAATTGTTTTTGCTGTTTTTTAGAATTTTTCACACTTGGGCTAAAAATTTGAGGTACTTACACAATGAATCTTAGAAAAATTCAGTAATATGAAATTTATTATCTTGAATCTAGGTTCCAAATATGTAATTTATTCAAATACCTAGATGATAGAAATTAAATTTTGATAGGGATGTATAAAAACCACTTTTTAAAAGTCCCTATTTTTTTACCATACCATGCACGTGCACAGACACCACTTTTTGACCCAAATAAAAGTATTTTTCTAATTACTTTTGGGGAAAGAAAGCTAACAACAAGAAGATTGATGAGGAATTTTTTTTCTAATTTTTTTTTGAATTTTTTTTTTATTGAATTTTGATTGGCCTCAATTGTTGTTTTTAAAAATCAACGTGTACGGACAACATAATTGGACCTAAACTAAACATTTTTTATGTTTTTTCATTATGTAGAGAATTGTCTAAAGATTGATGTCATATAATTTTTTTTACAAGAAACTTAACCAAAAAGAAGTTATTAAAAAACAAAAAAAACCTGATATTTCAAGTTTAAGGACTAGTTTGCTTAGAAATTAATTAAAAAATAACAAATATAATCCAATATTAATAAAAAAATATATATTTGGAAACTATACATCATGTTCTCTAATGGGTTTTAATTTTATAAACTCATTCAGAAAAAAAATTCATCAGCCATATTGTCAAAGTTGGACATTCTTCTTCAATCTGCCATAGTTTTTTAGTTGCAGGTCAAAGGCTAAGGGTCGGATTGCCAAGCCTTTCCCAAGCCTAAAACCAAGGCTACATGAGGGTTGGAGATTCAAATTTTTAATAACACGTATCTTTTTTTAAAAATGCGCATGCATTACAAAACGCATATGCATTCTTTATTTGTTTGATTATTTAAAAAAAAAAAAAAAAATTTAGAAATGGGTACTTGTTTCTAAAATGCATTTATTTTTTTAAATAAATGATTTTTATGTGTTATAAAATGTGTATGTTTTATATAACATGTACACGTTTTTTAGCGCATATGCATTTTTCTAGGCTCAAGTACTCGATGCATAACGCATACCTGTTTTTTAATAATGCGTACACATTTCTACAATTTTTTTTTTTGGCCAAAACTTCCCCTCTTCATGGACCCAACTTCTTGCACTTACCCATTTTAACTAAATATATATATCATTTTGTTTAAATATGACAGAATGTAAGTTCCTTCAGTTGCAAATAAAATTTTTGGCATATATATATAAACAAATACTAATACAATAAGTATGAGAGTGAGATTTAAAACAGGAGTAGAGTAGAGGTTAAAATATGACTTGCAATGATAAATAATTCTATTTTAAATTTATATATTTTGGTCGTAGATGGATTTAATTCTGAAAATGGTTTAAATATGTACATGTATATATATATATATATATACACACAGAGGCGTGAATGGAAAATTTTACTCTTTAAAATGTAGACATTTCAAATTGGAAGTATTACTTCAAATTTACACAAACCTATTATTGTTTTAGACTAAATCATTAAAATTGGAAATATTGGATACTTTGTAAGGAAGTAGGAAGGAGCACATGTGCATTTGATTTCTTTTTTCTATTGTTGTGTAGAGGAATGATTTAAATGAGTTTGTGGTGAAATGTAAAACTTGATGTGGAAATTTCCTTCTTGTGAGTTACTTTCTATGCTTTCAAATAGAGAATTTTGGAATTGTAATGTGATTTCTACATGAATGCTTGAACTAGTGAATGATTGAACTTTGATGCAACTTTTGTGAAGCTATTCAATATTTACTTTTTATGAGAAACTTCCAGGACAAGATGCCAAATGTGGGCTCCCAGAGATGGTAGCTAACCTTTTCTTAAACTACCATTTATTTTGAATGTTTGGCCAAGCTAATGAACCATTGAAATAGATGGATAAAATTCCTATAATTTTTATGTTATATATGTCTTTGCCACATCTTGCATGGAATAAATATATTTTTCTAGTAAAGGAATGCATATATGAATCATGCATGCATCGAGAATTATCTCTTGGTTTATTATTCCAGGTTGCTAGGCTCCTCATATAAGGTCATATATTTCTTCGAGTTAGGAAGAAACTCGGGGAATTCATGTTCTTTGTGGTTGGATAGAAAAGGTCCCTTAACCAAACTCTTGGCCACAAGAAGACCAGTGGTGTCATGACGGATGAGGATTAGGGGTTGTATTTACTATGGATGTAATTCTTATATTAATTTTGTATGGCTTGTATAACCAATTTGAAAAATGTAACTCTATTTCATGGATGTAATTATTTATGTAAACTTGTTTACGTATCATCGAAATAGATGTATCGTAACACCCTTTTTGATGTATGTAATTTGTAATTCATTATTGAAATTTCTTTTGAGCATTTATGGATATGTAATCTTAATCATATTATCCCTTTTTCCTTACTTGGAATGTGCAATGAACATGGAAATATTTAATATGGTATGTGAGATTTTCAATCTTTACACCACTCAAGTATTCAAAGTCATTATTTCAAGAAAGATTCAAGATTCAATATCCATATCCATTGAAGCCATTTCATGCAAGTTGTAGATATACATTCCAAGATTTATCCAAGAGTTTGGTGAGGTGTGACATAGAGTTGTTCATTCATCATCCCTCTCATGATATTTTATTTCATTTCATAGTTTAATTACAAAATAGGGTTTGACCAAGGTAAATCCCCATTCACCAAAAACAAACATTTCCCCCCTCTCATTGTGTGTTTCAGATTTGTAGGTTGAAGAAAAGTTGAAGATCTCAAAAGTCAAAATTTCAAAGTTGTTTTTTTTTTCACCTTTGTTGTCATCTCATGAAAACATAGACCCTAGATTTATTTGTGATTGTTCGACTGTGAAAATATGGAATTTGGAAGTGTAGACATAAGAGAAGAGGACCTAGAAATAGATTTTGGAGAGACCTACCCAGGACCCATTCGCCATAGGGTGAATGAGTCCTTAGACAACTTCTAAAAATACCATTTTGTGAGAGGTACACAACATTTATCCCTTCCAGATCTACTACAATATTTGTAGTTTCATTCAGTTTTCTATGTAATCTAATAAACCCAATTGATATATTTCATTTTGGAGTTAATTTTCTATTTTTAATATTTTTGGAGGTCCAGGTGTTACAACAATAATGGTTTACACTTTTTGGGACATCTTGATTTTTGTTGAAATCACATATTTTTAGAAAATATAATGATTTAATCCTTGGAAAGTTCCACTTAAAGGATTCTAATTGAAAAGGGTTTGATCAAACCACCTTATATCAAACCCCCTTGGATAGAACCCTGCTAGTTTTAAACCATACCTATAATGGAGTCTCCTTTACACCTATCAAAATGTTGATAAAAAATAACTTTTGATTTACCTTTTGGGGGATCAAATGAATTCATTTAAAAATTATTTTTTGTAAGTATGTAGTCCTTATTATAAGCTTCCCAATAAGTATAGTTTTAAATATATTTTTAATTTGATTATTAAATTTATTTTTTATTTCTTGTGAATGTAGGTTTTTTACTGAAAATCAAACTCTTTGTTCTACACATGTGGAAAAATAGTAGATTATCAAAAAAAATCTAAAAAATATGTTTGTGTAGGTATTTATGTCATTGGTCTAGCAAAAAAATTAAAAAATTGATATGTTGATCATGATGTTAGTTGCACACCAACAATGGAGATAAATCCTCATAGACAGACTGCAAGAACCTATCTTGAAATATTTGCACTGGGAAAACCTAAATCTTAGGCTAACTCAGCTTAATCCAAAGGCTTATTTATGTTAGGTCTTGACCATACTAATTTCGTGTCATGGTTCGTTGTGATAATTCTATTAATCATAAGGGGTGAACAAATTTTTTGGGTTCTCAAAGGAATCATAGGGATAGGTAAAGGATAATCTCAATCCAGTCATTTAACAATTTCATGAAATAAAAGAAAAATATAATTACATTTCATGAACATCAAATAACTTGCTTTCACTTAGGTAAATTTATCTTTAAGCATTCAGCAATATCATGGAATCAATACATTTGCAATAAAAATTTCGTTCATTCATCTCTTTTTTGAAACATTTTTTTAAGTTTAAACATCTATTCTAAAATAAAGCATCAAAAGCACTAAAAAGGTAAAGTTTCTCCTAGGTATTATTCATGCATGCCTCTAGAATTAACCAAACTAGAGAAAACCATTCCATATGTCACTAAATTTTTTCATAGCTAGGCCCACAATGGTGCAAGATTTTAAAGAGAGGGGGATTATTTGAAACCAGATAGGTTCTATATGTACCCTTAAATGGTGTAGCACATAGTCTTGTCCAACAAGAAAAACAATCAACAACGTAAGATTTCATATCAAGAGACAAATTTCAAATTGGTTTTGATATTATTTAGCTTCTATGTGCATACAAGTTTTTAATCTAGAATGGAACAGAAAATGGGAGAAAGTACAAAAATTTGGTTCTCTGACATCCACAAATTTTGAACTTAACTTAAAATGAAACATCTCCTAAACTTTTATAAGAAAAAGAAACTTGGGAAATTTAATCAATACATAAGATGGAATCTAAGGGATCAATCATAACAAGGCAATGAAATATGACAACTAATAGGAGAATTACTGACAAAGTCAATCGAGGTCAACCTTTGTTAGCACTTTAAAATATAGTCAGGATAGTAATTTGAATTCGAGTAGATTTGTCAAACAAAATAGATGGGCTTCCTAGATATATGGAATGATTAGGTGAACATAGAAAAATATAAGGAAATCTACATCCACTAGCTTTATGCAACCACATTTTGGTTTTGCCTCGAGCTTAAAACTACCCAGAATGAATCACACTAGGGGTTGGTGCATTCTTTTGTTGTATTAATAATACCATAATTCTTGGTATTCCAACAACTCAAACTCCTCCTTCGCATTGACTCCCAAAATATTTTGCTCGATATAGATATGATTCTATTCGCAATCCAAATTTTCTTGACCATCCATACCCAAATATTGTATCACATTTTATTCCTCCTACAAGCACAAATTCCACATATTGAATCCCTTTTAAAAAATTCATATAAATCTCATGAAAATAAAACCATCATTAAAATAATCATTCTAAAAAAATCATAAATATCATGCTCTAAAATACATTCTCATGTAATTATCATTTTTTAGGGTAGTTACTGGACCTCTCAAACCTCCCAAGTAAACTTAAACATTTAACTTTAAACTTAACATTGTTACCCAGTACTTGGTACCTGATAACTTCAAATTTTACTGAAATACAACTATCTCAAATCCTAGATTCTACCTGAACCTCCACATTTCCTGGACCTTCATTCTCAGACTCGAAAACTTTACCAAAAATTTGCATTAACATTTTGACCCTTCTAGCCTTCTAGTCCCCAGTACATTTGAATGATGAATTGTTCCAAAAATTTCCTTTCAACTATAACTTCTAGTGATCCTTCTCAGCTAACCAACATATACCATAAGTGTTAATTTTCACTTGGATCCCCAAGTCTTACAGCGTTGGGGCATGTTGTGAGACCACACAAAACCTTGCAACCAATAAAACCAAATTTAAGAGAAATCCAAGATCAAATCACCCACTATAAATTATAACTTATACATATTTTCCAACAATAACTCCTTACCCTTACCTAAATTTTTGGCATAATGATTATAAAATTTCTCTAAAAAGTATTAGTGTTTGTTTTAGTTAATTCTAGTTTCTAGAACTTGGTGAAAAAAATCAGTTCATTGACATTGAACTACATAATATAGTAATCCTCCAAAGCCAACCTTGGATAGAGCCTTGTTGTCAGTCATGTATCTATAGCCTAGGAAAGGTTATCTTTGTAATTCTCCCAAACATAGCTCTACTTCTAGCCATGCATCCATAGCCTTGGTAGAGATATTTTTATAGCCTAAAGAGTTGATTTTTTCTCTTTTTGACATTTCTTTTGATATTTCTTTGTAAGCTCGTTTGCTTCAACTTGTAGGAAATGAATCTCACTATTAGGTTGGGAATTACAGTGGTAGTGAAGGCTAATTTAATATTTTTTATTCAATGAAAATCCCTTCATCATTTCATCAATTCCTAAAAACTCATTTAATTATTCCCTATATGTGTGACTTTCCATCTAAATTTTACCACCCTTATGCCAAATTCTAGCTAATTATAATTCGCTATCTGTAAAAAAATATACATAACTTAAAATTTAGAATCAATTAATTCAATCACCAATTTAGTTTTAAATTTAGAAATACCAACTACCACCTTTCCATTTTAATTTTATAGCAACCACTAAAGTAAACTTGGCTAGCAATTTTGATTTGACGGTGTTGCACCAACCTTAATGCATCAGAGTTGTCATGATTATACTTAATTTTGACCATCATGTTGGAAAAAGAAGGATAGAAAAATAAGAGGAGGGGTGAATCAATTGTCATAGAATTTAAAGCTTATTTAACCTTATCAACCTTTAATCTTAGATCTGATAAATAATAGTGAAATAATGAATCAAAAACACACATAACACCAAGATTTATGAGTGGAAACCCTGTTAGGAGAAAAACCATGATGGAGGTTAATCCACAAGTTATAACCTGTTAAAAGTATAATAGAAATGAATAAGGAATGCACATGCATTCAGGCACACTTCCTAGAGCTCACTGCTCAAAAGGGAAGGCTCACTACCTTCCATAAAAATTTTAGATTAAATCCATCTAAAGCGATTGAACTGAGAAATAAGCTTCTTCAAAAGCCTGATGACAGTTTCGATTAGGCACAAAAAAAATTCTTCACACTCCACTCAAACTCCTTCATAATCTTCTCTACAATCGAATGATCTGATCTTTATTCGCACATAGCACTTGCACACTTTGCATATATTCCACCCAATTGAAGAAAACAATCACTCTTATATATCTGCTTCATAAAATTTCATCAACAACTTTGTTGGCCAAAATAAAGAATAGATAATAAACAAACTATCGGCCCAATTCATGAGCAAATCTCAACGCCCACCAACTGAAGTCGGTCACAAGATAATGAAGACGTAAATAAACATCGTCGAATGCACCAACCATTCAAAAATTAATCCACGAGGATCCGCAACATGCTACAACTATCATGTCGACCAAGAACATGAAAACCTGAACATGCAAAGGAAAAATCTTCGATCACGAGCACACCAATCAATGCAGACGTGCAAGAAAGATAGAGCATGATGTAGACACATCAACAAACATTGCAGGAGCATACATAATAACTCAAATTACCAGAATTGCATTCTCTTCTTCCAAAAACACTAGCTACAATGACATAATGAATATAGGAACTCAGAAACTCACAACTTGCTCAATTCTTGATGTGCACTTCTGAAAATTCTAGAAGATGAACTAGATAGGCTTAGCAACAAACCATTTAATGCATGACTTCTGAATACTAACATACTAAACTTTCCACCACTCTGAACTTCATATCTTCACAAATAGACTCCAGCATATTTATTATAATTTTCCCAATATCCTTGACATATACAACCTTCAAGACACAAATGCTAATAGTGTTGGCATCAATGATAACCACATATTAGAAACACAACCACAATATCCAACAATCTCCCCCTTTGTCATTGATGGCAACACATGATGTGAAAAATACACCATCAATACAACTAGCTCTGCTCCAACAGTCTCTCCCTTAGATATTGCACTCTTCTCCTTTTTAGCACTTCCAGTATTACTCTTCCCCCAAAGGTTTTTCACATTACTCTTATCCCCATTTGACATCAATGGAAAATGTACACAAGCTTTGAACCACATATTTGAATCATCTGACTACTCCCTCTAAGTAGCAGCCACCATATCATTAATCTGAAGCAAGATATGATTGTAAGTGCACAAATTGATGCAAAGACTTGCATCTTAGTTTAGATTAGGAGGGTAAATCACCCCTAATGTTCCTATGAGATACTCAAAAGTATCCTTAGGCAGCAACATAGTAAAGATGTTTGTAATTTTTTCCTTAGTAGGTACATACTCTAGTCTGACTTATTTATCACACTTTGTGTCTCAAAAAGTGATATTTGATAGATTTATGTTTTGTCTTTGAATGAAATGTACCCGATTCTTGTAAATGTTTATGGCACTTGAATTATAACAAAATATAACAATAGGTTCATCATTCTCAATTCTGATATCTCTCAACATCTGCTTCATCCATATTACTTGAGTACAATTATTTGCAGCAACAATGTATTATGCCTCAGCAGTAGATAAGGAAATGAAATTCTTCTTTTTACTTAACCAAGATACTAGATTTTTCCCCAAGAAGAAGGCACCACCACTAGTACTTTTCCTGTCATCCATGTCTCCTTCCCAATCTACATCAGTAAAGGCACTCAAAGGAAGATCATCATCTTTAGGATACCATAGACCAAAATCAGCTATCCATTTCAAGTATCTAAAAATTCTTTGTACAAAAGTCACATGTGATTCCTTCAAATTAGCTTGATATCTAGCAACCATGCATACAAAGTTTATGATGTCTAGTCTGTTCTGATTCAAATAAAGCAATCCACTAATAATTGACTTATACCTTGTTTGATTATCTTTAGGATAATAATCAGTCTATGTTAACTTACATCTAGTCACCATGGGAGTACCAACAGGCTTTGAGTCTTCCATGTCAAACTTTTTCAGCAATTCTCTTACATATTTAGACTAAGATATAAATATTACATTGTATAACTAAGTAATTTGCAATCCCAAAAATAATTTCAGCTCTCCAATGATAGACATCTCAAACTCACTTTTCATTTCATCAACAAACTTCATACATAAGTCATCATCACCTTAAAAATTGATGTCATCAACAAAGATTTCAATAATCAACTCTTTTTCCTGATCCATCTTGAAATTCAGATTACTTTCAGTAGTACCTTTATTGAATCCAAGCTTCAACAAGTATTTATCTAGTCTAGCATACTAGGCTCTAGGGGCTTGCTTGAGTGCATACTGTGCTTTCTTCAATCGAAAAAGCATATCTCCTTTTTCAGATAGTTGAAATCCATCTGGTTTCTCAACATATACTTCTTCTAACTCATCATTTATAAATGTTGAATTTACATCCATTTGATAGAATTTTTAGTTCTTGAAAGTAGCATAAGCAAGAAACAATCTTACAGCTTCAATTCTAGCCACAAGGGCAACGGTTTCTTCAAAATCAATACCTTCCACCTATGAGTAACCTTTACATACCAGTCTTCCTTTATTCCTGACCACTTCACCTTGTTCATTCAGCTTATTCCGAAAGACACATTTGGTTCCAATCACATTTTTATTCTGAGGTCTAGGAACAAGAATCCATGTATCATTTTTCTCTATCTGCATTAGTTCTTCCTTCATTTCTTCTATCCAATATTCATATTTACATTTTTCATTGACATTGTTGGGTGCAGTCTTGGAAATCAGACAATATTCTTCTGCATTTCTTCTTCTAGTCTGTACACCTTTGTTCTTATATCCTATAATCTGATCTTCAGAATGATTTAGCTTTATGTACCTTGGAACTTTGGGATTCTCTTGAACTTCTGGTTCTTTTGTTCTCTCTTCTGCACTTTCACTAGCTTCTTCTTCTAGACTCTCTTGATTCACCAGAACAATTTGAACTTGATTTTGTGTCTAAGAAGTCTTTCCTTTCTCAGTACTATCATGTTGGTCATATGAATCATATCAACAGTATCTGGATGATCTAGCAATATCCTCATCAACTCTGACATTTGCGCTTTCAACCATTGTCCTCAATCTTCTATTATAGCACCACTAGGCCTTACTCTTAGTAGAGTAACCCTGAAAAATTCCTTCATCACTCCTAGCATCAAACTTGCCTATATCTTCATCTCTCTTGATATAACATCTACTTCCAAAGATTTTGAAATATTTAATAGTAGGCTTATAACCAAACCACAACTCAAAAGGAGTCTTACCAGAATTACCATTGACATTTACCCGATTGATAGTATATACAACAATGCTTACAGATTCTCTCCAATAGATATGAGGAACATTACCTTCCAACATCATAGTTCTAACAACATCTAGAATTTTTCTATTCTTTCTCTCTACAACTTCGTTCTATTGAGGAGTTCGGGGAGCAGATAACTATCTTTTGATTCCATTCTCTTCAAAGAATGAATTGAACTTCTGGGAAGTGAATTCACCACATCTACCTAACCTTAAGCATTTAATATTCAAACCTATCTCTTTCTCAGCCATAGCTTTGAAACTTTTGAACTTCTCTAATGCTTCATGTTTTTCTCTCAAGAAAGCAACCCATATCATCCTAGAGTAACTATCAATAATCAACATAAAGTACCTTTCTCCTTGTAGACTTTTGATTCTGGAGGGACCACATAGATCAGTATGCACCAAATCCATTACTCCATTAGAGTGATGTTGTTTTCTTTGAAAAGAAACTTTAACCTATTTTCCCATCTGACATTCCGTGCATATGGTGTTAGTAGGCTTCACTAACTTAGGAAGATCTCTAACTACTTCAGTGGAGCTTACTTTTACAATGTTATCAAAATTCACATGACATAGCCTCCTATGCCATAACCATCTTACATCAACTTGAGCAATTACACAACTTTCACTAGCAGCACTTAGGTGAAAAATGTTACCTCTTGTCTTTGTACCTGAAGCAATTACTTTTGCAGAGCTTGCCAATATCTTGCACTTTCCATCTTTGAGCTAAATATTGTATCCCTTGTCGACCATCTGTCCAACACTCAACATGTTATGCTTCAATCCTTCAACATAAAGGACATCATTAGTATTATATTTACCACCAAGAGAAATACTACCTCTACCACAAATCACACCATCATTGTTATCTCCAAATATTACAACACCACTGTCATATTTCTCAAGGCTTACAAACTTGCTTTTGTCACCAGTCATATGATGTGAGCATGCACTGTCAATCGCCCACTCATCCTTTTCTTCAATTCTGGCTGCAAGAGATTTCTCAATACTCTTATTACTAGTAGATTCAATGGACACCAAAAAATTTTCCTTGATAGCAATGAATACCCATCCATCCTTATTTCCATTTTCTTTATCAAATTTATCATCAGTAACACCTTCTTTAGCATAACATTTATTTTGAAATCTAGACTTGTCAGGTTTTTACATAGGAACTCTTTTAGGACACCTTGGTGCAAAATGACCTATCTTATTGCAAGAGAAACATTTAATAGGAAAATTTCCTTTATACTCACCTTGTCATATGTCTTATCTTTTCACAATCAATGCTTCTAGCTCTTCTCTCTTTCTTTATCTTCAATCTATTTCATTTCATCTTCATACTTGAATGTTTTTCTAGAACTTTCTTTCCAGATCATATCTCTATTGGTTTCTTCCAGATGCAGTAGCTTTGAATGTAGATTTTGTCTTAGGGGTAGAGTCAGCAAATTCACTCAACTCAAAGGTAGCAATCTTACCAATCAACATATCTCTTGTCACATTTGTTACTATCCTGAGCTCTTCAATAGCATGAGCTTTCATGTTGTAAGAAGTAGGCAATGATCTAAGTATTTTAGCCACAATATCATCTTCTTCCAAGGTTCCACCGACACATATAATACCCATCACTAGTTCATTTAATTTTTGCATGAAAGAAATAATGTTTTCATCTTCGCTCATTCTCATGTTTTCCCACTTTCCTTTCAGAATTTTTAGCTTAACAACTTTCACTTGTGCATCTCCTTCATACATTGTTTCCAGCTTCTTCCAGATCTCATGTGTTGTTCTCAGACCCATCACATTTTTCATCTCTTAATTTGTCAAAGCACTTAACAATGCTTCTATAGCCCTGCTATTAGTTTCAACTTCTTTGATTTCATTGGGAGTAGAGGGACCATTCTGAGGAATAGTAAATGAGTTCTTTGTAATCTTCTAGAAAGGTTCACCAATGCACTTCGAATGACACTCCATTCTAGCCTTCCACAAAGAATAGTTTTTTCCATAAAATCTAGTACAATCCTTCTTGTATGGTGCCATCTCAGATCACCTCAAGCTATTAAACTATTTCAGAGGAACCTAGTTTGATACCAATTGTTGGAAAAACAAGGATAGACAACTGAGAGGGGGGTGAATCAGTTGTCATAGATTTAATTCTTATTTAACCTTATCAACCTTTAATCTTAGATCTGATAAATAATAGTGAAAACATAAATCAACAACAAATCAGAAACACAAATAACACCAAGATTTTTGCATGGAAACCCTATTAGTGGAAAAACCACGGTGGAGGTTAATCCACAGGTTATAACCTATTAAAAGTATAATAGAAATGAATAAGGAATGAACATGCATTTAGGCACACTGCCTAGAGTTCACTGCTCAAAAGAGAAGGATCACTACCTTACATAAAAATTTTAGATTGAATCCATATGAAGAGATTGAACTGAGAAATTAGCATCTTCAAAAAACTGATGCCAGTTTCAATTAGACACAAAAACACTTCTTCACACTTCACTCAAACTCCTTCATATTCTACTCTGCAATAAAATTATCTAATCTTTATTCACACATAGCACTTCCATACTTCGCATACATTCCACCCAAATGAATAAAATAATCACTCTTATATATCCATTTCATGAAATTTTATCAACAACTTTGTCGGCCAAAATAAAGAATAGGTAAATACAAACCGTTGTCCCAATTCATGAAAAACTCTCAATGCGCACCAACCGAAGTCAGTCACAAGATAATGAATACCTAAAGAAACATCCTCAAATGTGCCAACAATTCAAAAATTAATCCTCGGGGATCCACAACATGCTACAACCATCATGTTGGCCAAGAACATGAAAACCTAAACATGCAAAGGAAAAATCTCCGATCATGAGCACACCAATCAACATAGACATGCAAAAAAGATAGAGGATGATCTAGACACATAAAAAAATGTTGTAAGAGCATACAGAATATCTCAAATTACAAGAATTACATTTTCTTCTTCCAGAAACACTAGCTATAGTGACAAAATGACTGTAGGAACTCAAAAACTCACAACTTTCTCAATTCTTTATGTGCACTTTCGAAACTTCCAGAGGATGAACTAGATAGGCTGAGAAAAAAACCCTTTAAGGCATGACTTCTGAATACTAACATACTAAAATTTCCACCAATCTGAACTTCACAGCTTCATAGACAGACTCCAACATATTTATTATAATTTTCTCAATATCCTCGACATATACAGCCTTCAAGACACCAATGCTAATATTGTTGACACCAATGACAATGACATATCAAAAACACAACCACAACATCCAACACATCATACATTACATTTAATTCACATGCCTTAACACACATGTATTATTTTCTTTAATTTCCCAAATGCTGACATGTGCCACCTTACCAGTTTGATTTTCCTTTATGTAATGCACACATGGACACCTTCATGATTAATACAACTCAATAAAATACACTAAAATGACCACCATTAAATTTTGAAATCTTTAATTTGCCCGATTTGTGATCTTTGTACTGGAAAACTTTAAATCAATGGCCACCAATTATGTGAGAATTAATTTTCTTTAACATTTAACTCTGGAGAAAATTATCCTATTGCAACCTCGACTTGCATTTTCCAAGATTTCAATCTAGGAAACTATGTACCACAGGTTTCTCATGGTTTTCTATAAATTTTGCTTCTCCTTTGAATTCTTCACATCTTTTATTTTTCATTCTTTAATTATCTTTCTTTTCACTCTTCTTGTGTGTTCTTTCTTCTATGATCATGGATACTCCCATTTGCCTAACTTGCGTTCACCACTAGAATGGATTTCTAGTTCATATTACCACCCAATGATTGAGTAAGGTTTTCTATCTCTAGACTCTAGGTTTTACTACTCCAATCCTATGCCTAGTCCTTTGGGAAACTTATGTAGAGTCCAAAGCATATTATAAGCTAAATTTAGACTTTTCCTCTTTGATGCACACCTAGCTATTGGAATTCCCTCTGTTGATGGTATTCCTCTATTTCTAGAATGAGGAGAATTAGTTCCCCTCTAGCCTTTCCTGACTAATATTCATAAGCATAACTTTGATACTCACCAGGATAATGCTTACTTTGGATATATTTCCCTTATGGATGAAGCGTCCTAGATTGACTGACTAGCCACCTTGCTACTTAAAGCTCAACTCCCATTTTACCCTTTTTTCACGTTTTTCCCTTTTTACAACAATAAATTTTGTATTTCCATGTATATATGGAGTATATAAATATATGTATGAATTTTTTTCTTTTTTGTACATGAAGCATGTATTTATTATGCATGTATTTATTATTTTTCAATTCACAGTGCAATATTTTAGGAATATTTAAATTCACTCCAATGTGTTTGTTTTAAATTATGCAGAATTTGTTAATGTTGGGAACAAACAAAGAAGAAAAAAGCAAACCCTACAAAAGAAAACTATCCTAACTAACTAAAATTTACCCTAAGAAATTTACCCTAATTTATACTACAATTTTCACAGTGTTCTTTGTATGAATTATAGTAGGCTTGTCTATAAACTCACTTGAATACATTTCAAATCTCCTACTACAACAATGAATTTTCTTAACTTTTTTGCATTTAACAAATATAAATTCAAATGTGTACTTACCAATAAATTGGCTTATATGTATGGAGACAACCTCATTAAAGGTCCATTGCAAACACCTTTGCTAATTTTTCTATACTCTACCTTCTTCCAGTCTTGGTTCATGGTTTTCCTTTTTGCTTCGTTCTACTCCATGAATGACTGTGTTCATTTCTTGATTCTCTTTCTTCCCAATATTTTCTAAGTCCTTGGCCCTATCTTCACTCTTCGTAATGCTATTCACTTTGTTAGACCACGTAGTAACACAATTTACATTGTCATCAAAAAAAGAGAAAGTAAAAACATGAGATTCTATATTTTGCATGGAATAAAAAAAAATTCCCTTTTAACTCATGAATTTTTAGTTAGGAGTGAAAAGCACATGTCTCCTCCTCATTTTTCCCTCTCTTCACTTTCATTTTCACCTTCCACATGTAAGAATTTTGGTGACTCATCACTTTTAATTTCACTTTTTAGATATTTTGTTCCCAAGTCCTTATGTACTTGCCCTTTTTCTTGCAAAACTTCAAGAATTTCCTCATGACAATTACAATTAATAAATCTCTTAGATCTAGTAATTAATTTTCCAGTATTCTCAATTTCTCTAGGGTTAGGAATTTTTTTAGGATTCAAACTTCTTTTCTTTAACGATTCTTTTCTTCAAGTAGTCAGATACATTTCCATTAATGGAATCACATTGTAAGTAGCCATACTCACTCTAGTTAAAAATATTTCACAATAAAGTTCACCATGATCAGTTGTATCATGAATTCTACACTTGGTGACCCTACCAAAGGTGAAAAAACTCGAAGGATAAAGCCTTTGGCTAAGGATTTTCTAGAGCTTATCAACGTTTATTTTAATTTTCATTACTAGCTCGTTTAGACTTTCATCTCAAAATAAACTTTCTAACCCAAAACCATGATAATGATACTAATTCTAGATAAACCCAAAGATTCCCTCCTTCTAGCATTGGTTGAAGTTGATCATGATGTTAGTCACACACCAAAAGTGAAGATAAATATTCATAGATAGACCATGGGAACCTATCTTTACTTGAAAGATTTTCACTTGGATAACCTAGATCTTAGGCTAACTTAGCTTCATCCCAAGGATCGTTTATGTCAGGTCTTGACCATACAAGGTTCATTTCAGGGTTCATTGTGATAATGTTGTTAATAATGAGGGGTAAACAAATTTTTTAGGTTCTCAAAGGAATCATAGGGATAGGTAAAGGATTATCTCAGTCTGGTCATTTAACAATTTCATGAAAATGATAAATTCATAGTGAAATTTCATGAACATCAAATAACTTTCTTTCACTTAAGTACATTTAGCTTTAACCGTTCAACAATATCATGGAATCAATAGATTTGCAATAAAATTTTCATCCATTCATCTCTTTTTTGAAACATTTTCTAAAATTTAAACATCTATTCTAAAATAAAGTATCAAAAGTACTAGAAAAAATAAAATTCTCCTAGGTATTATCCATGCATGCCTCAAGAATTAACCAAACTGGAGCAAACCATTCCATTCATCACCATAATGCATCATAGCTAGGCACATAATGATTCAAGATTTTAAAGAGGGAGATTATTTGACACCAACTAGGTTTTGAATGCACCCTTAAATAGCACAACACGTAATCTTATCCAACAAAAGAAAACAATTAGCTATGTAATATTTCATGTAAGGAGATAGCTTTCAAATTGGTTTTGATATTGATTAGCTTCTATGTGCATACAAGTTTTTAATCTAGAATGGAATATAAAATAGGAAAAAAAACAAAACAAAGAGTTTTTGGTTCTCTGACATCCACAAATTCTAAAATTAACTTAAAATGAAACATATCCCAGCCTTTTATAAGATCAATACACTTGGTAAATTCAATCAATACACGAGAGGGAATTCAAGGGATGAATCACAACAAGGCATGTGGAATATGACAACTAGCAAGAGAATGGTTGATGAAGTCAACAGAGTTCAACCTTCATTAGCACTTTAAAATATTTTGGGCTCTTCATCTTTGAAATATAGCCAGGATAGTAACTTCAATCTAAATAGACTTTTCAAACAAAATGTAGGGGCTTCCCAGATGCATAGAATGATTATGTGGACATAGAAAAGTATAAGGAAATTTGTATCCATTGACTTCATGCTCCCATATTTTTGTTCTTCCTTGAGCTTAAAACTCTTGGGAACAAGTCACACCAGAGGTTGGCACATTCTTTCACCATATTCGTAATACTAGAATTCTTGATATTCTGACAACTCAAACTCCTCCTTCGCATAGACTCCCAAAATGTTTTTCCCAATCTGGATATGATTTTATTTGCAATCCAAATTTTCCTAACCGTCCATACCTGAATACTACATCACAATATATTCATCTTGCAAGCACAAATTCCACATATTAGATCCTTTCTAAAACATTCATAAAAATCTCATGAAAATAAAACCATCATTAAAATCATCATTCTAAACAAATCATAAATATCATGCTCTAAAATACATTCTCACATAATTATCTCTTTTTAGGGCGGGTTACCAGACCTCTCGAACCTCCCGAGTAAACTTAAACATTTAACTTTAAACTTAATATTGTTACCCAATACTTGGTACCAAACAACTTTAGCTTTTATCAAAATACAACTTTCTTGGATCCTAGATTCTACCAGAACCTCCACATTTCTTGGACCTTCATTCTCAGACTGGAACACTTTACAAAACCTTTTCATTAACATTTTAACCCTTCTGGCCTTTCAGGACACAGTACATTTGAATCATGAATTGTTCCAAAAAATTCCTTTCAACTTTAACTTTCGATTATCCTTCTTTGAAAACCAACACCTTCCATAAGCATTAATTTTCACTTGGGTCCTAAATTCTTATAGTCTTGGGGCATGTTACAAGACCGCACAACATGATACATTAAAAGAAACTATATTGTAAATGGTCTGCCTATGTCTAAATTGTAATTCTTTTGACTTAAAAACTTAATTAAGAAAAAATATTTAATGAAACACTATGAAACCAAATGAATGTGTTAGATATCATAGTTAGAAATCTAAATTCAAAAAAAAAAGAATTGTATCCTTTATAGAAAAAGGTTATTTTCTATATGGTGAACACCACTTTTTAAAAGTGTCATTTACTGTTAAGAACTGGTTTTCAAAGGAGATGGAAAATGAAATGCAATTTGATTCCAATTTTTTTAAATATATATATATATATATATAATCTACAGACAAAATGTCACAAACCACTAGTTTACATCATCTTCAAATTCCTCATGGTTTAGCAACTATAGGTGCCTGAAAGTGAAGATTTAGTTAAAAAAAATTAGTTCAATGTCAAGTTTGGTGAAAAAGTGTAAACCTTGTGGAATCAGTTCTCCCCAAAGTGTTGTTTAACCTAGAACCCCATCCTTGCAAAAAAACAATCTGTATATTCACACTTTGACTTGATTCACCTAAAGTTTGATAGTCATTTCATTGTGTGGATCTCATTTCCTAATGAAATAGAAGAGAAGTAGGCCCTTCAGTGGTTCATCAATCCCATTTTAATAAAACACAACCTTATTTTTCTATGTTTCATTGTGGTGAACTTGAGTATTGAACATTCTAATTTCTGATTTGTAGTACATTCAAACCCTAGATCTATGACTTTCATTAATTACTTGTATTTAGGGTTTTTAGATTTGGCATAAAGTTTTATTGCATTTTGCGTTCATTTTAAAGTTGAAAATTCAACAAAAATTGCATCATGTTAGATTGATTTTGCATAGAATTTACATAATAGCATTCTTTAAGTCACTTAAATTAGAAAATTGAGTCAAAATAACATTTCAAAAAGTGTCACATAGTTAATCATTTTTCATTAATTCTACTTGCATTAGGTCATCAAATTTTTGAAATTCTATCATAGAAGTTACAGTTTGAGACCTAGAATAGAGAACACATATAATCACTCAGAAATTGCATTTTTCATTTTAACAAAAAAAACTATATAGGAACCCATTCACCCCTGGGTGAATTAATGAGTCCTTCAAGTCTTACAAAAACCAAAATTTTGGAGGTTTTTTGTAGTTTTCTGCACTTCCTAGGTCTATTGGTAGCCTATTGTATCAGCCTAGAAAGTTTCAAGAATTTTTGTTTTATGCATCTAGGTCAAATCACCCCTTTAGTGTATCCATTTTGAATCATTCCAAAATCATTTTTGTATCAAAAATCATCAGATCTGAAAATGTTTACATCTTGAAGCTTTGCATAATATGGATAAAATTATTTTCACTTTTGGATACACAATGTTTACATTCTTGATGCTTTGCATAAGTAACTAGCTAAAAGTACTTTTCACTTTTGGATGCACATTGTTTACATTATTGAAACTTTACATAAGTTGGATAAAATTACTTTTCACTTTTGGATACGCATTGTTTACATTCTTGAAAATTTTCATAAGTTGGATAAAAGTACTTTTCCTTTTTGGATACACAATTTTTATATTCTTGAAGCATCACATAAGATGGATAAAAGTACTTTTCATTTTTGTGTACACAATGTTAGTATCTTATCTTTCTAAGCATGCCAAGAAAAATTTCATCTCTCCCACTTATGAGGATGTTTTAGTGAAAGAGAATACAATAGTGGAAAATTATGATAATCAAATTATGTATTCTCCCAACATCTCTCCTATTTGTGAATAAGTTATTTTGGTGTTAGAAGATCCAATCAATGAGAGTCATGAGAACTAGGTATTTTTTATGTTCCCATACTAAAAAATATATTATTGAACAAGAGAATTCCATCATTGATAAGAAAACAATCTATCCATTGATAACTCCCTTACTTGTGATGAAGTCATTTTAGAAGAACCAACCATTCAAAGTCATGAGTATCTATTTCTTTACTCTCCTAAACACTCTCCTACTAGGTAAAATATTATGGTGCAAGAAAATGAAAAAATTGACACATGTCTTTCAAACAATAGTAATGTGGCTTCCTTAGATGAAGATGATGAAGTGACATTAGACTCCCCTTCACTAAAAAATCATGAAAATAAGGATAAGTTTGTTGAGGTTATGAACATTAGAACTCCCTCAAGTCCTTCAATTCGTATACCTCCTACAAATCCTTTAATTATTAGACCACCTAAGCCTCAACTTATCCTTATCCTTAATCCATTCTCACAACAACTACAAGTTAAAAAAAAAATCGTTCTCATCTTAGAACCACCTAAAAGGATACCATTACCTCTAGGAGCTATCTTGAACTTTACAAGGAAACTTGATGGTGACAATGTTTCACATCAACCGAGTTACAATTGTTGGATTTTGTGGTTGTGTTGCTGGTATTTGGTTGTCATTGATGTCAACACTATTAGCATTAATGTCTTTAAGACTGTATATGTCAAGGATATTGATAAAATTGTAATAAAATATGTTACAGGTTGTCTATGAAGCAGTGAAGATCAGTGTGTTGAAAATTTCAGTATGTTGATGATGAGAAGTTTCATATTAAAGGGTTTGTTCTCAAAACTATCTAGTTTCTACTCCATAAGTTTTAGAGGTGTGCATGAAGATTTGAGAAAGTTATAAGGTTTTGTGTTTCAACAACTATTTTGTTACTAGAATTGGTATTCATGGAAGAAGATAATGTGATTTTGGTAATCTGAGTTGTTGTGTACATTCCTGAATTATTTTTGGATGTTTCTAGATCATGTTCTATCTGTTTTGCACATCTTCATTGATCATTGTGCTCACGATCCTAGATTTTCTCTTGCGTATTCATGTTTTTCATGTTCATGGCCCACAAGGTGTTGAAGCGTGTTGTGGATCTTTGAGGTAGAATCTTTGAAGGTGTTTTATGTTTGAGGACATTGTTTTAGGTCTCTACTATGTTGTGGCTGACCTTGGTTGTTGCACATTCATAATATTTATTTTTTTGGTTTGACAGTTTGCATTCATTCTATTATTTTGTTGAAGCCAACATGATGCAATATAATTTCTTGTTGCGGATATATATAAGTTATTATTTCTTCATTTGTGAAGAGTGCAAGTGCATGGAAATGCCAAAAGTGAGTGTGTAATGTGAAGTGTGCGAATTCTATGTGCAAATAAGGTTCAGATCATTCAAAAGCAGAGTAGAGTGTGAAGAAGAGTGAAGAAGAGTGAAGAATTGTTCATGTGCTTAATCAGAACTATACTTAGGTATTAGCGGATGCTACTTTCTCAGTTCAAATTATTCAAATGGTTTTAATCCAAATATTGTATGTAAGACAGTGAGTCTTTCTTTGAGCAGTGAGCTCTAGCCAGTATACCTGAATGCAAGTGCAGTCCTCATATTTATTCTTCTTATACTTTTAACAGGGTAAAACTTGTGGATTAACCTCCATCATGGTTTTTCCCCTAATAGGGTTTCCATGCAAAAAAATATTGGTGTTATGTCTATTTTTGATGTGTTGTTGATTCATGCTTTCACTGTTATTTATCAAATTTTAGAAAATAGGTTAACAAGTTTAATAAGTTTGAAATTTTGAGACAACTGATTCACTCCCCCTCTCAGTTTTTTGTTCTTGTGTTGTCAACAATTGGTATTAGAGAAGGTTCCTTGAAATAATTTTAATAGCTTGAGGTTATTTGGTATGGTGACATATAAGAAGGATAGTTTGAGATTTGATGGAACAAACTACACTTTGTGGATGGCTAGAATGGAGTGTCATATGAGATGCATTGGTGAATCCTATTAGAATATTATAGGTAATAGGTATGTTATTCCTCATAATGGTCCTACTACTACTATTGAGATTAGGTATGTTGAATATAATATCAAAGCTAAGGAAGCTTTGTTGAGTACCTTGATTGATTCTAAGATGACAAATGTTATGGAGTTGAGAACTACTTATGAGATCTAGAAAAATTTGGAAACCTTGTATGAAGGTGATGAAAATGTAAAGATTGCTAAGCTACAAAGTCTGAAAGGGAAATATGAAATGTTGAAAATGAATGATAATGAAAATATTGTTACTTTCATGCAAAGAGTGAATGAACTTGTGTGTTGCATCAGATGTGTTGGTGGATAGTTAGTTGAATAAGATATTGTTGCTAAAGTGCTTAGGTCCTTTCCTACTACATACAAAGTTAAAGCTACAACCATTGACGAGCTTCGACTATGATAAATGTTACCAGAGATATGTTGGTTGGAAAACATACTACTTTTGAGTTGAGTGAATTCGGTGATGCCCTTCCTAAGACAAAATTTGGATTTAAAGCTACCACTTCTATGAGAGACAAGTAGGTATATGATTCCGAGTGAAAATTCTTCTAGAAAGTTATTCAAGTATGAAGAAGAAATGATACATATTGAAGAAGAAAGAGAACTAAATGAGCTTGAAGCACTTATTGTAAAAAGGGAAGCTAGAGGAGAAGGTAAGTATAAAGGAAATTTTCCTATAAAATGTTTTTCTTATAGTAAGATAGGTCATTTTGCATCAAGGTGACCAAAAAGAGTTCCTAAGACAAGACCTTACAAGCCTAAATCTGAAAAGAAGTGTTATTATGATGTTGATGAAGGTGTGATAGATGATGAATCTGACAAAGGGAATGCAAGTGAAGATGTTTTTTTGTTTATTTCTATCAAGGAAAATAATCATGCGTCTACTGAATCTTCTAGTTGTACAAAAGTGGAAAAAGCCCTAGCTGCTCAAGTTGAAGAAAAAGATGAATGGGTAATTGACAGTCGATGTTCACATCACATGACAAGTGATAAAATAAAATTTGTAAGCCTAGAAAAGTATGGTGGTGTTGTAAGATTTGGTGATAGAAATGGTGGTATAATTCATGGAAGAGCATGTATTTCTTTTGATGGTAAGAATAATACTGATGATGTTCTTTATGTTGAAGGTTTGAAGCATAATATTTTGAGTGTTGGACAGATGGTTGATAAGGAATACAATCTTCAATTCAAGGATGCAAAGTGTAGCATATTGGTAAGTTTTGGAAATGTGATTGCTTCAGGTACTAAAACAAAAGGTAACATCTTTCATCTAAATGTTGCTAGTAAAAGTTTTTTGATTGCTCAAGTTGATGAGAGTTGGTTGTGGCATAGAAGAATGTGCCATCTAAACTTTGAAAATATTGTCAAGATAAGTTCCTCATAGGCTATGAGATATCTTCCTAAGTTGGTGAAGCCTACTAATTCCATATACAAGGAATGTTAGTTAGGAAAAAACTCGAATTTCATTTCGAAGAAAACAACATTTTTAAAATGAATTATTGGAGCTTGTGCATAGTGAAGTTTGCAAGGTTATAGGTATTTCATGTTGCTTATTGATGATTACTCTAAGATGATGTGGGTTACTTTCTCAAGGGAGAAATCTGAAGCTCTAGAGAAGTTCAAGATCTTTAAGGTTATGGTTGAGACAAAGATAGTTCTAAAGATTAAGTGTCTAAGATCATATAGAGGTGGTGAATTTACTTCCAGTGAGTTTGATTCTTTTTGTGAAGAACATGGGATAAAGAGACAACTATCTGCACCATAGAACCCTCAACAAAATGGAGTTGTGGAAAGGAAGAACATGATAGTTCTAGATGTTGCTAGAACCATGATGCTGGAAGGAAATTTACCTCATGTTTATTAGAGAGAAGTTGTGAGTATTGTTGTTTATATCCTCAAATAGGTACAAATCAAAGGTAATACTGGTAAGAATCATTTTGAGCTATGGTTTGGTCATAAGCCTACTATTAAATATTTCAAAATCTTTGGGAGTAAATACTATATCAGAAGAGATGAAGATATAGGAAAGTTTGATGCTAGAAGTGATGAAAGATCTTGGTTATTCCACAAAGAGTAAGGCCTACCGATGCTACAAGAGATTGAAGAAAATGGTTAAAAGTACAAATTTTAAGGTTGATGAAGACATTTCTAGACCCTCCAAAACCTATGGATATGATTTTGATGATTAGAATGACTGTACAAACAAGAATCGGACTTCAAATCAAGTTTAGATTATTCCAATGAATCAAGAAGTTCAAGAAGAAGTAGAGACTAGTGAAAGCATAGAAGAGAAATCACAAGAGCCTGAAATTCAAGAACACTCTAAGACTCCAAGGTATGTGAGATTAAATAATCCAAAACATCAAATTATAGGAGATAAGAACAAAGGTATCTAGACTAGGAGAAGAATTGCAGAATAATAATCTTTAATTTCAAAGACTAAGCCAAGTAATGTAAATGAAGCATGCAAAGATGAACATTGGATTGAAGCCATGAAAGAAGAACTACAAAAAATTGAGAAGAATAATACATGGATTGTTGTTCCCAGACCTAAAGAAAAAAATATAATTGGAACCAAATGGGTCTATAGAAACAAATTTAATGAACATGGTGAAGTTATTAGAAAAAAAGCAAGACTAGTATGCAAAGGATACTCTCAAATGGAAGGAATTGACTTTCAAGAAACTTTTGCTCTTGTTGTTAGAATTGAAGTTGTGAGACTGTTTCTTTCTTATGCTACTTACAAAAACTACAAACTATATCAAATAGATGTCAACTCAACATTTCTAAATGGTGAATTAGAAGAAGAGCTATATATTGAGAAACCTAATGGATTTCAATTGACTGATCGGAGAGATATGGTATGTTGGTTGAAGAAAACATTGTATGGAATCAAGGAAGCCCCTAGAGATTAGTATGCTAGATTGGATAAGTATATGTTGAAGCTTATATTTAACAAAGGTACTGTTGATAGTAATATGTATTTGAAGATTGATGATGATAAATATTTGTTTGTGGAAGTCTTTGTTGATGATATAATTTTTGGAGGAGATGATGGTTTGTGCATGGATTTTGCTAATGAGATGTAGAATGAGTTTGAGATTTCAATGATTGGAAAGATGAAATTATTTTTGGGCTTGAAAATTACTCAATTAGATAAAGGAATATTTATATCTCAATCCAATTATGTCAGAGAACTGCTAAAGAAGTTTGGTATAGAAGATTCAAATCCAATCAGTACACCCATGGTGACCAGATGTAAGTTGACACAAAATGATGATTCTCTGAAGGAAAATCAGACCAGATATAGATCAATGATTGGTAGATTGATTTATTTGACTCAAACTAGACTAGACATCATGAATGTTGTATGCATTGTTGTTAGATTTCAAGCCGATCCTAAGGAAACTCATGTAACTATTGTGAAGAGAATTTTTAGATACTTAAGGGGAACAGTTTATTTTGGCCTATGGTATCCTAAAGATGATGATCTTACTTTAAGTTCCTTGACTGATGTTGATTGGGTAGGAGATGTGAATGAGAATAAAAGTACTAGTAGTGGTGCATTTTATTGGGAAAGAATTTGGTTTCATGGTTAAGAAAAGCAGAATGTCATTTATTTATCTACTATAGAGGCAAAATACAATGTTGCTACTAATAATTGTACTCAAGTAATGTGAATGAAGCAGATGTTGAAAGATATCAGAGTTGTGTATGATGAACCTATTGCCATTTTTTGTGATAATTGAAGTGCTATAAACATTTATGAGAATCCATTGTTGCATTCAAAGACCAAGCATATATCTATAAAGTACCACTTTTTGAGAGACAAAGTGAGTGATAAGGAAGTCAAACTGGAGTATGTTCATACAAAGGAACAAATTGCAGACATCTTTACTAAGAATTTTCCTAAGTATACTTTTGAGTATCTCAAATGGAAATTAGGGGTGATTACCCCTCCTAATCAGAACTAATATGCATAACCTTTTCATCAGTTCATGCATTCATAATAATATCTTAATTCAAATTGATGTTGTGGTGGCTGCTACTCAGGGGGAGTAGTCAGATGATTCAAATATGTGGTTCAGAGATTGTGTACCTTTTCCATTTATGTCAAATGGGGAGAAGAATAATATTGGAAGAGCTAATAAGAAAAGGTGAGAAGAACAGTGTAAGAACCAAGGAGAGAAGATCAATATCTAAGGGGGAGATTGTTGCAGAAGAGTTAGTTGTGTTGATGGTATTTTTCACATAATGTATTGACATCAATTCCAAAGGGGGAGATTGTTGGATGTTGTGGTTGTGTTACTAATATGTGGTTGTGATTTATGTCAACACTATTAGAATTAATGTCTTTAAGACTATATATGTCAAGGATATTGAGAAATTTGTAATAAAATATGTTACATGTTGTCTATGAAGCAATGAAGATCAATGTGTTGGAAAGTTCAATATGTTGATGATGAGAATTCACATATTAAATGGTTTGTTATCAAACCTATCTAGTTTCTACTCCATAAGTTTCAGAGGTGTGCATGAAGATTTGAGAAAGTTATAAGGTTTTATGTTCTGATAGCTATTCTGTTATTGAAACTGGTGTTCATGGAAGAAGATAATGTGATTTTGGTAATCTAATTTTTTACGTACATTCTTGAAGTGTTTGTGGATGTTTCTAGATCATGTGCTACCCATGTTGCACATCTGCATTGATCATTGTGCTCATGATCTGATATTTTCTTTTACGTGTTCATGTTTTTCATGTTCATGGCCGACAAGGTATTGAAGCATGTTGTGGATCTATGAGGAAGAATCTTTGAAGGTATTTTATGTTTGAGGACATTGTTTTAGTTCTCTACTATGTTTTGGTCGACCTTGGTTGATGCACATTGATAATATTTATTGTTTTGGGCTGACAGTTTGCATTCATTCTATTATTTTGTTGAAGCCGACATGATGCAATATATTTTCTTGTTGTGGATATATATAAATGATTGTTTCTTCATTTGTGAAGAGTTCAAGTGGATGTAAATTTGAAAAGTGAGTGTGTAATATGAAGTGTGTGAATGATATGTGTGAATAAGGTTTAGATCATTCGAAAGCAGATCAGAATGTGAAGAAGAGTGAAGAAGAGTGAATAAGTGTTCATGTACTTAACCAGAACTATACTTAGGCATTAGAAAATGCTACTTTCTCAGTTCAAATTCTTCAGATGGTTTTAATTTGAATATTATATGTAAGACAGTGAGTCTTCCTTTGAGCAGTGAGCTCTAGGCAGTTTTCCTAAATGCAAGTGCATTCCTCATATTTATTCTTCTTATAATTTTAATAGGGTATAACTTGTGGATTAACCTCCATCGTGGTTTTTCCCCTAACAGGGTTTCCACACAAAAAAATATTTGGGTTATGTGTGTTTCTGATGTGTTTTTGTTTCATGTTTTCACTATTATTAATCAAATATGAGAAAAAAAGGTTAACAAGTTTAATAAGTTTGAAATTTTGAGACAACTGATTCACCCCTCCACATTTTCTACCCTTGTGTGGAGAACAAAAATATCTTTGCTCACAAATATAACACAAGGAACAATAGGCAACAAAAAACCACTCCTATTCCATTACCATTACCTCAACCTATCTTGCCTAATGCTCCTTGTTTTCCTTTGCAAAGTGGAAAGGAGTATGATCTTGTTCAACAACATAGGAATACTCCTACTAAGATATCATTATGGGATATTATTCAAGCCTCCCCTCATTATCATAACATGATTCAAAGTGCTTTACAATAAGTTCTTATCCCTCCTCATGTGCAACTGAATGATATAACAACCCTAATTCAATGAATAAATGTTGACATTATTCTCCACAAAAGTGACCTCCCTCCTTTGTAAGTGCAAAAAAAAGTGAAGCTTTCATGATCATAGATATTGATAATAGGAAGGGGGTATGTGCAGGATCATGATGGGCCAAAAAGTGGCGATATGTATGTGATATGATGGCCCATGTGGCTGACGACTTTTTTTTAACCCAAAATTGATGAAACGAAAAGGGTTTTTAAAGGAGATTCTTAGATTTCCACCAGTATAAACTATGCTTTACTTTGAATTTAATAAATAATTATTATTCATTTTCTATTTGAATTAGGACTAAATTCCTAATTGATATGTTGATTGAAAAACATCTATAGCTTTCAAACGGTATCACATTTTTTGAATCTGAAACATGCATCACATTATATGCTTCACATACTATAGGATTAAAAAAAAAAATTGAATTTCATGAAAATTTGACCAAGTTAAGGTGGTCAGACATACAAGTTTTTATATTTTTTAAAAGTTGTAATAAAAAATTCATAATTAATTATTTACTTGGAAAAAAATTACAAAAAAATATGCGTCACATCGGGACATGAGTCCTCTACTTATATCTAAAATATTATAAAAAAGCATTATCATTTTATTATGGTTAGGGTTGTCCGACAGACACCTACTTCTTATTTTTCCCTAAAATTTAAGTACTACTGCAATGAAATTTCAAATTTTCACCAAATAGATTTAAAAAATAAAAAAAATAAACCTAGTAGTTTAGAAACTACATTCAATTTTATACAGATTCTATTCTTACATATTTTTGAAATAATATAGATAACTTATTCAAATTTTTATGTCAAGTTGCCTAACTCTGATTTTTTGAATTTTCATCGCCACTTAAGGGCCTATTTTTTCCATGATCATCTTGCACATACCCAAGGGGATAAAGAGAACCCTTTCTGACGATGGCTCCGCCCTTAACATGTTTAGTTTAAACCTTTTGGATAAGATTGGAGTTGACAAAAGACAAATTCAATCAAACTCTATCTATTTGTGGATTTGCTAATATAGGAAAACAACCACTTGGTGTGATAAAATTATCTACTATAGTTGGAAAGGTCACATTGCAAACTTTTGTCCATGTTATGCCTCAAGAAATTTCATATAAAATTATTTTAGGTAGACCACGGATTCATGAAATGTATGAGTTACCTTTGAATATTCATCGTATAATGAAATATGTCTATAACAATGAGGTGTACACAATCACGGTTGACCCTAAACTAGATAGTTTACTCATTGAGAAAGACAAGGAAATCCTTTGAAAATATTAACACCAACTACACAAGAAAAACCTATACAAGAGAAAGAAAAAAAAAATCCTATTGAAGAAGTCACAAAGATATTGGAATATGATTGGGGTTCCTTGGATTTAACACTTGCATTCATGGGAGAATACAAGATCATAACAAAAAAGTGTGAAAAAGGAAAAGATAAAGTAGTAATGTCAAAAAAAATTGAAAGAATCCACTTAAACCACTTTAGAAGAAAATATAACATACACAACAAGATTTAATGAAGTTGATTATGAACAACCACAAAATCCAAAAGAAATGAAAAATATTTATGGAAGTTATGAACTTATGAAACAACTTGGTTATAGTGGAAAAGGATGTCATGCTAGAGAACAAGGTATTTGTGTCCCTATAGAGCCTAATACAAAAGAAATAACTAGTGGTCTTGATTATTTCCCTTCAAAAGAAATGAAAGCCTGAAACAAACCTTCACTCAATATCAATACTCTTACAAAATATTATAAAAAGAAAAATTTAACATTGGTGCTTCCTAAACTGATAGATACTACATGTGGGAATATTTCATTAGATATGCATAAGATTGATACTTTTTCTACTCATTATAATGAATAATATGTTGGCATATAGTTGGGGAGATTGTTGGCATATGTCTTGTAAGTGTTGTTATTGATGGCAACCCAAGTCATGCAACTCAATTTTTGGTACAACATAATTTTGGTTCCTATCGACAAAATAGGGCATCCAGTTTTAGGCATAAAAGTTGATCTAAAAACCTTACCAGATAGATCTTTTGGGTTGTGGATCTCTGAGGAAGGTTTGTTGATACTTACAGTATCTTTTTTTTTATGCGCACTCATTGGTACGTGATCTAGAAGATCCGGTGCACTAATTTGTTGATTATCTATGTTAGAAGGCCAACCCGGCAAGGGTAGTAATTGTGGATGTATAATATATAATTAATTAAAAGTCTTCATGCTCGATTAAATCTTGTTTGGGTCCTCTCTTTGTCTTAACTGACTTTGGAGGATGTGCATAAATATTTAGTGGTGGATTTGGCCAACAAAATAAGAGCAACTTAATATTTTATAAAAGTCGACTGATGGATGAATAAATTCTTGATTGTGGATATATATAAGAGATTGGTTTTATCATTTTGATATGGTGAATATGTGAATGCAAGTGTGTGTGTGTAGAAGTGTGAATTGAAGGATTTAGCAGTGCAGTAGTGTGAATTTGATCATAAGTGATGTGAAGAGCATAACAGAGCAGAGCAAAGTCCAAAATCATAAAGCAGATCCAAAATCAAATCTATGAGCTTCATCAGAACTGTAACCTAGCATAAATAGATGCTACAATCTTAGTTCACCCATCAAATGGTCTTAATCTGAATTTTTTAAGGCAATGAGCCTTTCTCTTGAGCAACGAGCTCTAGGCAATGTGCTTGAATGCAAGTGCATTCCCTATTATACACAATTATATTTGAGTAATCAAATTATGGATTAACCTCCACTAAGGTTTTTCCTCTAATTGGGTTTCCACGCAAAAATATGTGTTTTATGGTGTTATAAATGTTTACTATGAATGCATGTAGATTTTCTTTAATGCAATGATGAAATGGTTTCAAGTTTTAGATTGGAGTTAAAAAGTGTTGAACACTGATTCACCCCCCCCTCTCAATGTTCCCTTGAGTCCAGCAATTGGTATCGGAGCTAGTTCCTCTAAAGAAGTTTTGCAGCTTGAGGTGGACCTTTGAATGTGATGGACTCTAATAGTCTTCAACAATAGCTTCTAGTGGAACTTGATGACCTTGATTAGTCTAAAGAAGAAGTTCAAGAATTGAAAGAAAATTTAAGATGCTGATAAATTCATCTAGTCATTAAAGGATCAGATAGTTAAATCCAGGGTAGAGGAAAGATCTATGTGATCAAATACAATAGAAGGAAAGTGAAAACATGGATGATGCTCACTTGAATCAGACCTTGAAGGAAATAATTGAAGAATGTGAAAAGCTTGCTAGAGACAATACAAACCTTAAACATAAGATGGAATGTACGATAATGAAGATGACTAAAGGAATTGAAGAAAGGAAGAAAAATGAAGAAAATATTGCTCAGATATTGAAAGAGAAATCTGATTAATGAAACAGAATAAAAGATGAGTTCACTTAGTTGGAAAGTGAACTTCAAAGAACCAGGAACAATGAAGAAAACTTGGTAAGCAGATTACTACTCTTAGAAATAATCTTGTCATTGCAAATGAATATAGAGAAATGTTTAAGATTAGTTTAGTAAAACTTGATGAGTTGATTCAAGGAAAGAAGAGTGGAAATGATAAGAGAGGTCTTGGTTATGAAAAAGGAGAAATTTCAAAATTAGGACCAAAGAATTTCAAACAAAACAAAAATGTAAGATATATGGTAAGATAATCTAATGCACAAAAGTTTAATGGGTATTATTTTGCTTGTAACAAGTTCATTCATATGATTTCTCAATTTAGAAGTAATATGAATTCAAGAGTCTCATCATTTTTTGGTCAATGTTTCAATTGCAAAAATTTTGATCATAAATCAATTGAGTGTAGAAATGCGTCAAGTTACTCTGTTGCTAGAAGAAATGTTGAATTCTATACTTGTGGGAAACTTGGGCATATTTCTAACCAATGCAAATCCAGAAGAAGTCATTGGAATAATTTTTCAGAACAAGAAAACATCATGTGTTACAACTACAACAAGTATGGTCATATTGCAAGATTCTATAGAAACAAAAATGTAGGTAGAAGAGGTTCGGCATATGAAGGCAAAAAAATAGAGAAAAATGATAAAGGGAAAGAAAAGGTAACTACAGATGAAATCAGAGAATAGATGAAGAAGACATGGGTAAAGAAAAATGATTCTGATGCTGGAAATGGTTCTACACTAGAACCTGCCTCTAGTAACTCTTCTGGTAATTGATTTCAAGCCACTGGCCTAGGGGGATTCATTTCAATAAAACCATTCCTGCCCTGTCTTAAATGGTACCAAAACACAAAAATTAGTCTAGAAGGTATATTTGAGGTGTACAAATTGTTTGAAGTACATTCGAAGAACTAGCTCGAACAATTCATAGGTCTACAGAGGATTTTTCTATCACTCATTGGGAAAATAGAGTCTCTAGAAAAATTAAGGAAAATGCATTTATTACACATGTGTGAGCTATAAAATTCAAGTCAAAACCATCATTTTTCACTTTTCATCAAAGAAGAGAAGAAGGAGAGCACTCGATAGGAGGATTATGAAGCAGTGAAATCGATTCATTGACAAATCTTGAAATCTATCAAGTATTTCAAATCATTCTTGAATTCTTCATACAATTTAGTGAGTGGTTGTGAACCCTAAACATGAAAAGGAAAAATGGAACAAATCAAAGGCTCGATCACTCTAGATGAATATAGTAGTGCGAAGATTAGGGCTATGAGGAATTTTTTACTCCCTAATGAATTAAAGCAATTAAGTGAGGCTAAGCATGGAAATTTGGATATGTGGAGTGAGTTTTTATACTTTGTGAATGCGGAATTCATGAAATTCATATTAAGAAATTTACACGATGATATCCTAGCTTTGGACAAACCTTACACTATTTCAAAGGAAGTAATTGAGAACTTAACTAGATTTTGCAAAGTTGGAGATATTCCTAGGAAGATATGTATCCAAAATAAAGAGGTCAAAACCCTAACTAGAGTGATAGGAGATCAAAGAGCTCTAATGATTGCAACAATCAAGAATCTTATTACGAAGTATGTTGCAGATGAAATCACATATAAAATATTCTATAGAAATTGAGAAGGAGCTAAATCGGTTGGCGTAGTGTACATTGCTCAAAAAATGATAATTGAAGGTCAATACTTTGACCTATGCAGGTTGTTAAAGGATCAAATCATGGAGAATGTTCAACTGACAAAAGAATCAGGTTATCCATTCAGGTTTGACACTTTAATTATATGTCTGGTAATGTATTTCTTGAATTGCTTGACAAAAATCGACAATGTAGTATGGAAATCAAACAAACCAGTATGCAATCAAATATACTCTTATTCTAAGAGCTTGGCCAACTCGGATTTGGAATTTGAAAATTTCTTTAAGAATATGCTTGAAAATTTTGGATTAGTCAATATTTCCTCCTCTGATAGCATTGATAAAGGACAAAAAAGAGAAAAGGAAATTACTGAATACAACACTCCAGAAAGAAAAGTTCCTAGGATTGAGGGAAAATGAAAAGAAAAAGAAATTGTGGATATTATAGATGAAGAATCCAATGAAGAAATTGAGAACCCACTGAAAAATGAATCTGAACTAGAAAAAGGTAGTGAGGAAGAAGATATGTCAAGAGAAAATCTACAACTTATCAAGGTGTAGGTGGCATGCAAAAAATTGTGAAGTTATGGTCAGTCAGACCATCATATGATCAGGACTTGATTCTGGAAGTTCTAAATGCTCATGTTGAGCACTATAAGATAAGATTGGAAAGTATGAAGGACATTCTACCTATGGAGATGATCGAGTGAAATAAAGAATCAATGGGCTTTGAGGATAAAGGAAAAGAAGAAGGTGAAGTTGTCTCTCACTTGAAGGAACAATTCAAACTATCCCTTTCCAAGCTAAAGAAGAAAATGAATGAGATAAGACAATGCATAAGTTTAACCACTAGCATCTACAACTATTGCATCTGTTGGCCCCATGAAATCAGCAATTACAAAGAGAAGTTGGATCAGATTGAAACATAATTGAATGACATTGAAAAAATCTATGACATATCTCAGGATCTGGATGGCATCATTAGGAAAAGAATCTGGGAGCTACAGTCAGAACACACAAAAATTCGAGTCTCCAAGAATGTTATTATGGATACTTTTTGGAAGGTAAAGGGTCTAATTGAATGTAGGCTGGAGAAAATGGTGAAAAAATTGAAGAATGTTGAGGAAATGGAAGAAGAAATTACAATTCCTGAATCTCTCATTGAGATTATCAACAAGACTTCCAAGAACAACAACTTAATCATCATTATTGGAATCTTAGTAGATGGTTGTTTTGGAACCATAAAATTTTGTTAACCTCATTGACCCTTCATGCTTATTAGTTTCCCAAGAATTCCATATTACAGACATAAAATTTCCTCAAATAGCAGTTTTCTCCACAGTTCATGTTAAAATTTGTCATATAGCCCCATAAAATTCTCCTGACATTAAATCTCTAACATTTGAAAATACTGGCATAAGTTGATGCAGGTCTCACTGATTATAATACATATCTCTTCAGTATATCGGCAAGACATCAGAAATGTGATATCGATGAGGATGTATGCCAAGAGAACACGAATTCACATTTTCTATCAGCAAGACAAAAGGTATTAGTGTGATGGTGAGAGGTCATATCAAGCTAAAAGGCTTTTTTACTGATTGGAGTATAATAAAGTGTATCGGCCAGACTATAGTCATCAGGTTGAGATTTCGAAAGACTGCCCGAAGCATTTGTTGGTCTTACCGATAAAGCAAAAGGAAGACTCATTCGGTGAGACATTGATGTTGGGGAGAGTTTAGGGAGTCTTACTGACGCCCCATGTTATACTGACAGGATTGAGTGTATAGAGTTAAAATCTTTTAGAGAGATAATGTGCATGCTCTCACTAAAGCAAAAGTGTATCGATAAGACAAGTATCAGTGGGGAGATCTAAGAAAGGTCATGACGAATATTATTCTATCGACGGGACAATTACTTGGCCTTGATGACTTAAGTTGACAAAGTGAATGTCTCACTAAGACAAGGAGCCTTCAGATTAAAATGAAGAATCGTTAGCCCGATTCGTTAAGTCTGGGCGATAGTTTGCTTCGGTGAAGGTCATGGTGATATAAACAACAAAAAGGGAAAACTATCTGGGTGACTTGTGATGTCAGGGAAACTACAAGATGTCTTAGTGGATGTATGAATGTTGAACAGATGGATCGGCCGAAGATTTTAAATGTCTAGCGGATATGATACATGATGTGACAGCAAGAATTTCAAAAAACTAGTTGCATTCATATCTCAGTGAAGACATTAATGGTGCCATGAAGCATAAAATATTTTGCAAATCAAGGTGAGCTCAATTGAAATCATTCTTTCATAGATTTGGCAGTGAAAGAGAGAGGAGGAACGAGCAAAACAATTGGGGCATTCGTCTAACTTGGATTTTCAAGCGAAATATGATGAGTTCCTCATCCTCTAAAAATTGTAAATTTCAAAGAATGGAGAGCACTAGTTCAAAAAAAATAAAAGGAAGAAAACATGGGGAGGGCAGTCAACCAAAAGGGAAAAAGCAAAAAAATGAAATACAACCAGAGGGTACTGAGCGAAAATTGAACCAAGATTTCATAGACCAACTACTCAGTTCAGGACCTAAAGCTAGACATTCAGCACAACTTAAGGCCGAAGTAGATAAATTGGATGACAAGTGTAAATTCATAGGAGATGTTTGGACCCCAGTTAGAGGATATGAATTTTTCAATTTTCATTCCCGTAGAAGAAATCGCTTCAAGCCAGTGTGTAACCCGTGGAAGATTAATTTGGGAAAATTGGTGTGCCCTAATGTTTTTGTGGATATTGAACTTGTGAAAGTATTGGCCAAACATTATAGTCTGAACATAAGGCCATATGTGATTTGTCTGGAAACCCACTTATACATTTATCAGAAAATGCAATATGTGAAGTTTTCAAATTAGAAGGAATATGCAATGAAAAAATTGTAAATGAGGAGCTTGATAAAGAATTCAGAAAGACGGACACTATTTATCAGGGTTGGAGATTACCCTTGCACGGAATTAGGCAAGGTGGAAAACCAATTCCAATTGAGGATAGTGAGGGGCCACCATTCCATGTGGATCTCTTCGAACCCTACATGAAATATACATATTTCTTAGTAGGGAAAATATTGGGGATGGAAGTCCCGAAATATATGGCAATTGTGCCCATGGTGATTACTGCAGACATTCAATATCATAATTACAGGCCTTTTGATTATGCCTCATATGTATCTAAGGAGCTTGGTGTTGGTTTAATGACAATAAACAATGGATCCTCTGTCCTACACCTTAGGAATTATTCATTGTTAATGCATTTGATGTTATACTTCAGACAAGAGTTGGGAATGTGGCCCCAGGAGATGAGGATTTCACAATTTCATAAGGAAGGTGGGCCAATGCCTATTTAGTTATGGAATGCTGTTTGGGACAATAGGTTTGCAAATTCTATCTTTTTCCTCTTTGAGGAGTACTTTGTAAATTCATTATATAAATTCTACAATTATCCATGTGATTACTCTTTGTCTAGTGAGATAAAAAGGTTTCTCAGACCTAAAGACTTTGGCGGACCAGACAGTCACAATTGGGGAGATTGGTATTGTCTAGAGGATGCAACCATGATTAGGGTCTATGGATTTGAGGGTGCTCTATTTATCTTGCCTAGAAAAGTCCCAAATAGGATTGCCTACTTGTAAATTTTTAGGAAAATGGATTACTCTAGTGTCATGAATTTGAGCTCTTATGGGAAGCAAGCTTTTATGCCCAACACATTGTGTTTTGGTGATTTTACTGTTTTAGCTAAAGAAGGATACAATTTAATTCTTGATAATTATTACAGTACAACATGAAGAAAGGACCATTGAGAAAAAAAATTGATCTAGAAGGATATATTCATTCTTCCAGATAGAAGATCAACTTTGGAGGGTATCAGCATGTGCCCTATCAGTTTGATGATATCATAAGAAACTTGGAGGTAGAAGAGGCATAAATGGTGATTGACAAACATGATCAAGAACTGTTAGATGCTGAGATGTTGTCTTCCAGTGAAAAGGTATTAGAGGCTAACAGGCCTCAAGGTCCACCCAAAAAGGTATCAAGAACAAAAATTCAGGACTACATTTATTCTACCAAGGAAATAAATATTGAAGAAAATGTAGATTCAAATGCAATACATGAGGAATTTAGATCTTTCATAGCGGATGATGAATTTGTGAAAACCTCATAATTTAAAATGTTTTTATATAAGCAAAAAGGAAAGGAGGTAAGAGGATTGGTTGATAGTGTCATACCAGGGAATGAGGAGCAATTGTTGAAGAGCTTGAGGGATGATGTGGATAAAGAGATGGCAAACATGACTCCTGAGAAAGGAAGAGAAATGTTGGAAAAGGCTGGCATCATGATTTTCCCAGGATTAGATCTCAATTCTGCATTAGTATTCGACAGTTTCCTGAAAGACAACAATACAACACATAAGCTCAGCATTGAAAAGGTAACAAAAGTATATACATGATCAAAATACAATCCTGATGAAGAAACATTGATGATCTAGGCCTTATATCCACCTCATAAGAGGTCAGTTGTCATTGATACTGAAAAGGCATCTAGACATGTCATGACTTTAAAGGTTGGAGAAGATGATCCAGTTGCAACGACATAAATTGGGATCAATATAGCTAAGTTGAATAAATCCAAAATACAAGCATTGATAAGGGAAAGGGAAATTTACAAAACAAATAACGAAAGAATGATAAGAGAAAATGAATGTCTAAAGGACTTAATGGGTGCTACAACAGGGCCAACAAAGATGCTTACCCAAGGTGAAAGTTCACAGGTGAAGGACCACTGGGAGGGATCAAGTGCATATTCACAAGGAAAAAATGACACACTTACAACATTAATAAAAAGGAGGGAGGCCACTTTAACTCCTTGGTTAAATAAACTTTGGGGAAAACACTCACAATACGTTGATGTCGTGAAAGAACATAGTGGAGTGAATGATAGAATCCAAGAGAAAATTGAAGAAATAAAACAAAGGGATAACCCTAGCAATATAGCGATTGAGGATGTTGATTGTATCATGGATAAGCATAAAAGATTCTTGGAGGAGTTACAAGAGGATGCACAAGAATTGATAGAAGCCGCCAAGGATAAGTTGATAGGGTTCTGTGATTGTGGAGGCAAATTAAAAGAGATGGCTGCATGGAAGAATGAATTTGAATTAATATTCCAAGAGACTCTAAAAATAGCCACTCCAGAAAACACAACATTGGATGAAGCATGCGAGCAGAATGAGAAAATGATAATGATGGAGATCGTGATACACCATGCATTAGGAGATGCAGATACGCACGACCACCGAGATTACATAGAGCACATGTCTGGAGTTCACTTGTGGCTTAGCAGAGGTTAGTTAATATTAATATTGTTAGTATTTTGTGTTTAAAATATTTTTTGAAAGGACACGTCCTTCCACCCGCTAATCTATAAATATTCGTTGTTTACACAACATGAAAGGGTGATTTTTAGGGATATAGACAGTAGGTAGTAAAAGATAATATTTTAGAATGTTCGCATTCATGAAGACTATGCTTAATGTATAAATTTTGAGGAAGATAATGAAAGACTTTTGATTTGGTGGCTCCATTATGGTATCAAGTTGTTTGTTGAATTTCTATAATTATTTGATTGTCTCCAATTTGATGTTTCTTAATTATTTAAGTTGAAATATCAAGTAAATGTTCAATTTATCAGTGCACATTTGTTGTACTTGTGTGATTTGATTAATTGGATTCTTTAAAGAAGAATTAAATTCCTTTCACTCAATTACAATAATCTTGGAGTGTTATTTGGATCAATAAGAAGAATCAGATAGTTAGGATTGATTTTCTACCTCAAGTAGGGTTTGTCAATCACATTCTTCCATGTTTATACCAGTTATAAACTCATATTTGTATGCCAAACAATTAGAAAACTTGCTAGATAGAAACCACTCATCTAAGACTCCCATTTGACTCCGTTTTACCCAACAAGGTACTGTTCTTCCATATTTCATCATTGGGTTTTATTCATTTCATTCGACATTTGTTAACTGAACATATTAGGTTTCATCTTAATATTGCTTATACTATTTATACTAAATTTAGGATATTTCTTATACTATTTATACAAAATTTAGATCCTTTTAGATATTGCATATACAAGTTATACCAAATTTAGATCATACCTCTCCACTATCAACTTGCCACTTGTGGATAGTTGGTCAAGTAGGAAGCACAATTCAAGATCTGTGTCATTCATATAGGTGCACCCGCCTAGGTTTAGCAAAGCCTTAAGAGTAGAAGGTTCAATTATATTGGTTGGCCTTGTTAGTTGGCCAATAACATTGTGGGAGTTTGGAAACCTCTCATGGTTCATTCGAACCAACATTTTTGAGACCCAACAAATTGGCAACTCTACTAGGGAAACTTAAGATAAATCCGGTGGTAAACAACCTTTCCATATAGAGTCATTAAAAGAGAACCACAATTAAAATTTGAAAATTGACTCTATTGGGTGAAATAATAACATCTTTTCTCACTTTTAGAAAAAGTGGGTGGCGACTCTGAATGAACAAAAACATTGAGATTGATACAATAAGATACAAATTAGAAAGGAATCGAACTAGAGTTCAGACCATCATAGTTTCTCACAACATGCAAGAAAGGATATATTTGTACAAGGAGGGGGATGGTCCTAATGACAAAGGTAAGCAAACTTATAAAAATGATCAGGGCAAGAAGGTATTCAATGACCGAAATCTAGCCTCAAAAATTAGAATATCAAAACCACCACTGGAAACACACAACTCATACGAGGCATTAAAAAATGAAAATCGCCCATCTAAAGAGCTTCATACTCTTGAAGAGAAGAGAAATCCCTTCCATCGAATAAGCCATGATAGAGATGAAGAGAACATGGTTGAATTTGAAGCTAAAAAGAGGAGAGAATTTGAATGCGATCAGAGAGGAGCACTTTTTGAGAAAGGATTTGAATATGAAGCAGCATCTGAAAAAGATCATGAATTTATAACCCAAGATGAGACAGATGCACAGTTGGAACATATGACGCAAGAAATGAAAATTTCAAGGGTAGAATATGAGCAAAAGCTTCAGGCCATGAAAGAATTTGAGAAGTTGAAGTTACAAAAGGCTCCAGTTAAAACATCAATGGCTGATTCACCCAAATATACGCCCCCTCATAAGAACAATAATATGAAGCCATCAAATTCCCCATGGGCCCACTGAAATCAACTAAGGAATCAATACAGAAACACAAATGCTCCACCACAACACCAAAATATTCAGCCACCTCCTCATTGACATTATGTACACCCACAAGGTCAGTAGTATGTGGCAAATACTAACCCACTGTACCAGCATCAACATTACCAAAATACCCCTCCACAGTACACAACCATGATTAGACAATTTGATCTTGTTGGATTTCAAATATACCCTTACCCTTTGGACAAAAACTGGAGGAACATGGTCCCAAATTTCACAAGGAGTAATGTAGTCACAACCGAGGAAAATCTGAGAAACTTTAATGTAGTTATTCAAGACCTAGATATGTAGTATGAGGATGTACATATGAGATTATTATGATGTCACTGATTGAAGATGCAAGGGACTTGTTTAATAGTCTACCAAAAAATCCATTTATTCCATTCGTATATTTTATGAATAGTATGGGAATCAGTGTACGCCAAATTTTTCTTTGCATGAGTTAGTGACTATCCAAAAACATCGAAACGAGTCAGCGTATGACTTTAACCAAAGTTTTGTTAAATTACATAATAAATTACCTCAGGGATCCAAGTTGGTTGATCCTGCTGCATTGAGTATCTATTTGAAGGCCTTTGATCCCAAGACAGGATATGAATTGAGGAACAAAGATCCTAGGAATCTGGTTGAAGCTCAAAAGATAGCATTAACTATTCAAAATAATAGAAAAGTTGTAGGGATGTTTTCTAAAAGGGAAAACCCTAGGGCTCCCCCATATTCTCCCCTGAATAGGCAAGAGAATACATACAAAAATGAGAGACCAAGGTTACAGGACATGCCCTATAATACAAACTAGAATGATGGGAAGCCAATAATTGATAGACCAAGGAATAAAGAGACACTAGATCCTCTAAGAAAGAAAGGAACATATATGGTAGATAAGAATCCTTGATGCTCAGTTTGTTATGCACCACATTCCCCAAAGCACTGTGTTACAGCCCAGTCCATACCGGAAGAAGACATAGTGGAAAATGATGATGGGGAAGATCATAACATCTATTTAACTTCCCACACTCTTAATTCTTTGGAGCGAGATTACTTGTCTTAAGAAGAGGAAGGATATGAGTATGATGTTGATCATCAAAAATACAATATTCATATGGCAGATCAACAAGTTTTCTCTGACCATGAATAAAGTGAAAACAAACAAAACCCCCCTATTGCATCACGTCAAACTAATAGATGCAGTATAAGGAGACCGAGTGAAGAAGAGATTGAAAGATTGACAATTGCAGCGGTGGAAGAAACTAGGAACAAATATCAGTTGAGGAACAAAATAGTAAACGAAGGTGAGGGGGTCCCTAGAGGAATATTTGTAAAAAATAAAAAGGTATCAAATGAGAAATCAAAACGGGGAAGTGATAAGCAATCTGATAAAAGAGAACAAAAGTGTGCTCCTAAGGAGGAAAGTAAAGAAATCCCCATTGAGAATCAAAATCCAAGTCAAACATGCAAAGAGGAAAAAGAAGAAAGCAAAGGAGAATTGATAGAATCAAAGAAGGTGATCAGGACCGAAGGTACATCTTTTGATTTCATACAAACCTTATCTCAACTAAAAATATATGTCCCATTGCTTGAAATGATGAAAATTAAGGAATATAGGGAAGGTGCTATTCAATTGATGTCTAGGGGGAATCACAATATAAACCTTGAAAATAAAGAGATCCCCGAACCACCAACAAGAAGAAGCAAATAAAAATTCTAGAGGCCTGCCTAATGAACACACCACAGATTGACCCATTTTTTACCACTTTACTCATAAGTGGCAAACTAGTGAGAAATTGTATGATAGACTCAAGTGCATCCATGAATATGATGCTAGTGGGGGTAATGAAGCAGCTTGGTATGTGGGTAGATGCGGTAGGAGGTAAATGCTACGCCATGGATAGCAAGCATGTTTCGGTTGTGGGAGTAATGAAGAATGTAGAAGTAAGATTAGCAACTTACCCACAAGTTGCCTACAATATTGATATAACAGTAATTGACATGCCTCCCCACTTTGGAATGCTTCTATCAAGATAATGGACTGCAACAGTAGGAGGCAATGTGCATTTCTATTTATCATATGCCACCATACCAGTGAATGGAGAAGAGGTCAAGTTATATAGGGAACCTAGAATAAATCAAATTGTTGAATATGCTCCTTAAGAGAAACTTAATTGTTTCTATGATGTAGATTTGGGGAATTTTAGAGTAGAATTATCTCAACCTGAGTCAGTAAGAAAAGATCCAATTGATAAAAATATTTCTGAAAATCAACAAGGGATATGGAAAATGTACTTCGATGGAGCATACAACCAAGAAGGTAATGGAGCTGGGATAGTTTTCATATTGCCTAATGGTTCAACTTTTACATATTCATTCTTGTTGGCATTTGAATTTACAAACAATGTGGCGGAATATGAAGCCTTGTTGATTGGTTTGAACATAGCTATTAAACACAAGATTAAACTATTAACAATTTTTGGAGACTCGGAGCTGGTTGTGTCTCAGATCAGATCAAAACATGTAGCAAAAAATAAAAGGTTAAAACAATACAGGAATGCAATTTGGGATACAATTGAGTTGTTTGATGCTTTCTCCATTTATTGGGTGGATAGATCAAAAAACATAATGGAAAATTTCTTATCCAATGTAGCACTAAAAATTGATGACATCACTCTAGCAGGAATATCCCAAATTGAGTTCAAAACAAGGCCTGTTGTACCCGACAATATATACAGTTGGCAGGTTTTTAATGATGACATTGATCTCTTAAAGTTCCTTCACTGTATAGACCAATATGAGGCTCATGAAATTGATTTCAACACCTTTGTAGAAGAAATAGATGGAGAACAGACAGTATTCGGAAAGAAAGTCTTGCAGCTTAAGACTAATAAACTTCCTAAAGGACTAGTAGCATTGGAAAGAGTATATGATGGAAATAATCGGTCCCTCATGAAACAAACACCAGTCAAAAGGGAGGATATTGAAGAGGTAAATTTAGGGACTGAACTAGCACCAAGAAAAGTATATATTGGGAAGAAAATAAGCCTGACTATTCGAAGAATGCTGATTTCATTGCTAAGAAAATAAAAACATGTGTTTGCATGGTCTTACGAGGACCTCAAGGAATATAGGGAGGACTTGTTTCAACACGAAATTCCATTGAAACCAGATGCAAAGCCATTTAGACAGAAACAAAGACTTATTAACCCTACAATAGAACCAAAGATGGAGGAGGGATTGACAAAGCTTAGAGATGGGGGAATCATTAAACCAGTCAGACATTTAACATGGGTGTCAAACTTAGTTCCTATGAGAAAGAAGAACAGAGATATCAGACTTTGTGTTGACTTTAGAAATTTGAATGTGGCATCCCTCAAGGATAATTACCCTCTACTTAACATGGAAGCTATACTACACAAAGTGATAGGGTGTGAGTTGTTATCTATGATGGATGATTTCTCTGGTTATAATTAGGTTAAAGTTAGGGAGTTTGAACAGTACAAGACAACTTTCACAACTCCATGGGGAACATATGTTTATGTGAGAATTCCTTTTGGTCTCACGAATGCAAGAGCAACCTTTCAAAGAGCTATGGAATTAGCCTTTGCAAACTTGATTAATTCCATAATGGTGGTGTATCAATATGAACTTACTGCTTACTCAAAAAGAGTTGAAGATCATGTAGAACATCTTGAAAAAATATTCATTAAAGCTTTAGAATATGGCATTAGTTTGAACCCTAAGAAATGTCATTTTGCTGTCACAGAGGGAAAACTCTTAGGACACATTGTGTCAAAGGAGGGAGTTAGAATAGATCCTAAGAGAGTTGAGGCCATTGATAAGGTCCCTATCCCTAAGACTGTCAAAGCCATCGAATCATTCTTTGGACAAATTAACTTTGTTAGGAGGTTTGTGTCTAACTTTGTTGAAATTGTTAAGCCCATATCAAAAATGCTAAGGAAAGGACAAAAAAATGAATGGACTCCAGAAGCATTAGAAGCCTTTGTATCCATTAAAAGGGCCATCAAGGAATCCCCTATTCTCAAATCTCCTGATTTCACAAAACCTTTTCAAATATTTTCATTCGCTTCCTTGCACACTATAGCTGTTGTTATGTTACAAAAAAAAGAGGATGGTCATGAGCAGCCTGTGTCCTTTTTTAGTAAATCTTTGCAGGGATCAAAATTGAAATATGACATAATGGAAAAATAGGCTTTTGCACTAGTAAAAGCCACAAAATCCTTTAGACCATATCTTGTGGGAGCCAAGATGATTGCTTACATCCCTCACGCAGCTGTCAAAGAAATTTTAACATAGTCATAAGTAACAGGGAAGAGATGCAAGTGGATTAATAAAATCCAGGAATTTGATATGGAGATACAAATTACTAAGCTGATAAGAGTCCAAGGATTGGCCAAGTTAATGGCAAAAGAAAATATTGAGGCAAATCAAATTTGCAATGTGGAAGATGAAAGAAATGCAATTGCAAGTATTGAGCATACACCTTGGTATACAAACATCATGTACTACCTAAAAAACATGAAGTGCCTTGAAGGATTTGATGATAACCAAAAAAGAACTTTGAGACTACAGGCCTCTAAATATGTGTTCATAGAAGGTGATTTATTTTGGAAGAATAGAGATGGAATGTTGCTGTTATGATTAGATGAGTCACAAGCTAATCATGTTTTGAAAGAAATGCATGAAGGGGTCTATGGAGGCCATTATTCTACAAAGATGACTGCACATAAAATCCTCAGGGTAGGTTATTATTGTCCAAAAGTTTTTAATGATTCTTTTTCATATGTGAGAAAGTGTGAGGCATGCTAGAAGTTTTCAGGCAAAATGAAATATCAAGGAGCTTTACCACTAAGGCCTATGCAGGTTGAAGCCCCCTTTCATCAATGGGGGATTGATTTTATTGGAGAGATACAAGAAAAACCAAGTGGAGGACATAGGTGGATATTGGTAGCCACTAACTACTTCACCAAATGGGTAGAAGCAATCCCAACCAAGCATGCAACAAGTAAAGTTGTGATAAATTTTTTGATGGATAACATTATTACTAGGTTTGGTACACCATTAAGATTAATCACAGACAATGGGATGTGTTTTAGATCAAATGAGTTTAAAACCTTTTGTAGTATGCATGGTATTTCTATCTCTTATTTTTCTCCTTACCACCCACAAGCTAATGGTCAGGCAAAATCTAGAAACAAAAGCCTTCTAAAGATCATTAGGAGAATGCTAGGTGGAAGCCAAAAAACTTGGGATTCAAAATTGAAACTGGTTATATGGGCTAATAGGATCATTGTCAAGAAGGCAATTGGAAAATCCCAATTTGAATTAGTATGTGGAACACAAGCTAGAATGCCTTTACAAAACTTGTTGCCAGTTTACAAATTTATCCTTCAAGAAGACATAGAGGTTCTAGAACCAATGGAAGAAAGAATTGAACAATTAGCTGAACTTGATGAAATGAGAAGATTAGCCCAAAACCATATCATAAAGTTGCCAACACAAATGAAGTATTTGTTTGACAAAAAGGCAAAAAATAGAAAATTTGAAGAAGATGACCTGGTATTGATGTGGAATGCTAGGTGCCAAGAGAAAGGAAAACATGGAAAATTTGAGGCTTTGTCGTTAGGACATTTTTTTGTTATTGGCAAGTGAGGAGAGGATTCATATTACTTGCAAAATATGAGTGGTGAAGAACAGGAGTTGCCTGTACATGGGTAATTTCTAAAGAATTTTTTCTCTTGAAAATTTTAGAGGATCAAGGGTTGCCAGTGCATGGAAAACTTTTGAGAAAGCCTCTCATAAACTTTCCATGCATAGTAGTATAGGAAATAAAGGGTACAAGAAATTGCTAGTACATGGACAATCCTGGGATCCCTTATTTATTTTATTTTTTTCTCCATGTACATAGTATAGGGTCATCATCATCTCCACTTGTTTTCATTTCCTCCCTCCCATTAATCCATAGCCCTAAAATAGATTGTTCTACTCACCCAGAGATCTGGATCCTTGCAATGATCTCACAATCATTCATACCCAGATGAAGCCACTGTTGGAACCGTAAAAATTTGTTAACCTCATTGACCCTTCATGCTTATTAGTTTCCTAAGAAGTCCATATTACAGACATAAAATTTCCTCACATAGCATTTTTCTCTACGATCTGGGTCAAAATTTGTCATAAAGCCCCATAAAATTCTCCTGACATTAAATCTCTAACATTTGAAAATATCAACATAAGTTGATGCATGTCTCACTGATTATAATATATATCTCTTCAATATATAGATAAGACATCAGAAGTGTCATACTGATGAGGATGTATTCCAAGAGAATGCGGATTCACATTTTCTATTGGAAAGACAAAACGTATCGACATGATGGTGAGAGGTCATATCGAGATAAAACGATTTTTTACCGATTGGAGTATAATCAAGTGTATTGGCCAGACTATAGTCATTGGGGTGAGATTTCAAAAGACTTCCTGAAGCATTCACTGGTCTTACTGATAAATCAAAAGGAAGACTCATTCGGTGAGACATTGATGCCGGGGAGATTTTGGGGAGTCTTACTAACTCCCCATGTTATACCGACAGGATTGAGCGTATAGAGTTAAAAGTTGTCAAAGAGATAATGTGCATGCTCTCGCTGAAGCAAAAGTGTACCAATAAGACAAGTCTCAGCGGGGAGATCTAAGAGAGGTCATGGTGAATATTATTATGTCAACAAGACAATTACTTGGTCTCGGCAACTAAAGTTGACAAAGTGAATGTCTCGGTGAGACAAGGAGCCTTCAAAGTAAAATGAAGAATCGTTAGCCCGATTCGTTAAGTCTGGGTGATAGTTTGCTTCGATGAAGGTCACGGAAATATAAACAAAAAAAAGGGAAAAATATCAGGGAGATTTGTGATGTTGGGGAAACTACAAGATGTCTTAGCAGATGTATAAATGTTGAACAGATGGATCACACAGAGATTTGAAATGTCTAGCCGATATGATACATGATGTCACAACGAGAATTTAAAAAAACTAGTTGCATTCATATCTCAGTGAAGACATTAATGGTGCCACGAAGCATAAAAGATTTTTCAAATCAAGGTGAGCTCAATTGAAATCATTTTTTCATAGAGTTGGCAGCAAAAGAGAGTGGAGGAACGAGCAAAACAATTGGGGCATTCGTCTAACTTGGATTTTCAGGCAAAATATGGTGAGTTCCTCATCCTCTGAAAATTGTAAATTTCGAAGAATGGAGAGCACTAGTTTAGAAAAAATAAAAGGAAGAAAACATGGGGAGGGAAGTCAACCAAAAGGGAAAAAGCAAAAAACTGAAATACAACCAGAGGGTACCGAGCAAAAATTGAACCAAGATCTCATAGACCAACTACCTGGTTCAGGACCAAAAGGTGGAATTTTTGCATAGCTTAAGGTCGAAGTAGATAAATTGGATGACAAGTGTAAATTCATAGGAGATGTTTGGACCCCAGTTAGAGATATGAATTGTTCAATTTTCATTACCGTAGAAGAAATCACTTCGAGCCAGTGTGTAACCCGTGGACGCTTAATTTGGGAAAACTGGTGTGCCCTAATGTTTTTGTGGATATTGAACTTGTGAAAGTATTGGCCAAACATTATAGCCTGAAGCATAAGGCCATATGTGATTTGTCTAGAAACCCATTTATACACTTATCAGAAAATGCAATATGTGAAGTTTTCAAACTAGAAGGAATATGCAATGAAAAAATTGTAAATGAGGAGCTTGATAAAGAATTTAGAAAGATGGAAACTATTTATCGGGGTTGGAGATTACCCTTGCGCAAAATTAGGGAAGGTGGAAAACCAATTCCAATGGAGGATAGTGAGGGGCCACCATTCCATGTGGATCTCTTCGAACCCTACATGAAATATACATATTTCTCAGCAGGGAAAATATTGGGGATGGAAGTCCCAAAATATATGGCAATTGTGCATGTGGTGATTACTGCAGATATTTAATATCATAATTCCAGGCCTTTTGATTAGGCCGGAGCTTGACACTGGTTTAATGACAATAAAAAATGGAGCCTATGTCCTACACCTTAGGAATTATTCATTGTTAATGCATTTGGTGTTATACTTCAAACAAGAGTTGGGAATGTGGCCCCGGGAGATGAGGATTTCACAATTTGATAAGGAAGGTGGGCCACTGCCTATTCAGTTATGGATTACTATTTGGGAAAACAGGTTTGCAAATTATAGCTTTTTGCACTTTGAGGAGTACTTTGTAAAGTCATTATATAAATTCTACAGTTATCCATGTGATTACTCTTTGTATAGTGAGATAAAAAGGTTTCTTAGACCTAAAGACTTTGGCGTACCGTTTAGTCACAATTGGGGAGATTGGTATTGTCTAGCCGATGCAACCATGATTAAAGTCTATGGATTTGAGGGTGCTCCATTTATCTTGCCTAGAACAGTCCCAGATAGGATTTCCTACTTGGAAATTGTTAGGAAAATGGATTACTCTAGTGTCATGAATTTGAGCTCTTATAGGAAGCAAGCTTTTATGCCCAACACACTATGTTTTGGTGATTTTACTGTTTTATCTAAAGAAGGATACAATTTAATTCTTGATAAATTATTGTCGTACAACATCAAGAAAGGACCATTGAGAAAAAAAATTGATCTAGAAGGATATATTCATTCTGCCAGATAGAAGATCAACTCTGGAGGGTATCAGCATGTGCCCTATCAGTTTGATGATATCATAAGAAACCTGGAGGCATAAGAGGCAAAAATGGTGATTGAAAAACATGATCAAGAACTGTTAGATGCTGAGATGTTGTCTTCTAGTGAAAAGGTATTAGATGTTAATAGGCCTCAAGGTCCACCCAAAAAGGTATCAAGAACAAAAATTCAGGACTACATTTATTCTACCAGGGAAATAAATATTGAAGAAAATGTAGATTCAAATGCAATACATGAGGAATTCAGATCTTTTATAGAGGATGATGAATTTGTGAAAACCTCAAAATTCAAAACGTTTTTATATAAGCAAAAAGGAAAGGAGGTAAGAGGACTAGTTGACAGTGTCACACCAGAGAATGGGGAGCAATTGTTGATGAGCTTGAGGGATGATGTGGACAAAGAGATGGAAAACATGACTCCTGAGAAAGGAAGAGAAATGTTGGAAAAGGCTGGCATCATGATTTTCCCAGGATTAGATCTCAATTCTGCATTAGTATTTGATAGTTTCCTGAAAGACAACAATACAACACATAACCTCAGCATTGAAAAGGTAACAGAAGTATATACAGGATCAAAATACAATCCTGATGAAGAAACATTGATGATCTGGGCCTTATATCCACCTCATAAGAGGTCAGTTGTCATTGATACTAAAAAGGCATCTGGACATGTCATGACTTTAAAGGCTAGAGAAGCTGATCCAGTTGCAATGGCAGAAATTGGGATCAATATAGAAAAGTTGAATAAATCCCAAATAAATGCATTAATCAGAGAAAGGGAAATTTACAAAACAAATAACGAAAGAATGTTAAGAGAAAATGAACGTCTAAAGGACTTAGTGGGTGCTACAATAGGGCCAACAAAGATGCTTACCCAAGGTGAAGGACCACTAGGAGGGATCAAGTCCATATTCACAAGGAAAAATTAACACACAATAAAAAGGAGGCAAGCCACTTTAACTCCTTGGTTAAATAAAATTTGGGGAGAACACTCACAATACATTGATGCTGTGAAAGAACATAGAAGAGTGAATGATAGAATCCAAGAGAAACTTGAAGAAATAAAACAAAGGGATAACCCTAGCAATATAGTGATTGAGGATGTTGATTGTATCATGGATAAGCATAAAAGATTCTTGGAGGAGATACAAGAGGATGCAAAAGAATTGATAGAAGCCACCAAGGATAAGTTGACAAGGTTATGTGATGATGGAAGCAAATTAAAAGAGATGGCTTCATGGAAGAACAAATGTGAATTAATATTCAAAGAGACTCTAAAAATAGCCACTCCGGAAAACACAACATTGGATGAAGCATGCAAGCAAAATGAGCGAATGGTGATGATGGAGATCATGATCCGCGATGCGTTAGGAGATGCAAATACACATGACCACCGAGATTACATAGAGCACATGTCTTGAGTTCACTTGTGGCTTATCAGAGCTTAGTTAATATTAATATTATTAGTATTTTGTGTTTAAAATAATTTTTGAAAGGACACGTCATTCCACCCGCTAATTTATAAATATCCGTTGTTTACACAACATGAAAGGGTGATTTTTAGGGATATAGACAGTAGGTAGTAAAAGATAATATTTCAGAATGTTCACATTCATGAAGACTATGCTGCATGTTTAAATTTTGAGGAAGCTAATGAAAGAATTTTGATTTGGTGGCTCCATTCTGGTATCAAGTTGTTTGTTGAATTTATGTAATTATTTGATTGTCTCCAATCTAATGTTTCTTGATTATTTAATTTGAAATATCAAGTATATGTTCAATTTATCAGTGCACATTTGTTGTACGTGTGTGATTTTATTAATTGGATTCTTTAAAGAAGAATTAAATTCCTTTCAATCAATTACAATAATTTGGGAGTGTTATTTGTATTAGTAAGAAGAATCAGATAGTTAGGATTGATTTTTTGCCTCAAGTAGGGTTTGTCAATCACATTCTTGCATGTTTATACCAATTATAAACTCATATTTGTATGCCAAACAATTAGAAAACTTGCTAGATAGAAACCAATCATCTAAGACTTTCATTTGACTCTGTTTTACCCAACAAGGCACTGTTCTTCCATATTTCATCATTGAATTTTATTCATTTCATTCGACATTTGTTAACTGAACATATTAGGTTTCATCTTGATATTGTTTATACTATTTATACCAAATTTAGGATATTGCTTATACTATTTATACCAAATTTAGATCCTTTCAGATATCGCATATACAATTTATACCAAATTTAGATCATACCTCTCCACTATCAACTTGCCACTTGTGGATAGTTGGTCATGTAGGAAGTACAATTCAAGATCTATGTCATTCATATAGGTACCCCTGCCTAGGTTTAGCAGAGCCTTAAGAGTAGAAGGTTCAACTATATTGGTTGGCCTTGTTAGTTGGTGAATAACGTTGTGGGAGTTTGGAAACCTCTCGTGGTTCATTCGAACCAACGTTTTTGAGACCCAACAGGTTGGAAGAAGTTCCTTTCGAAAGTCATGAAAAACCATAAGATAATCTTCTAAGGACAACACTTAATTTTCTTCAAGTTTTTGAAATTTTGATCAAAGGAGGAGAACTGTCATCATATATGTGACAAAGTCTTGAAGCTTTGATGATTTTGAACACGTGTTTTGTCACTTAGTTTTGTCTTTTTGGCATATGGCTCTTGTGCTTTATCATTGATTTAGAAGGGGTGGAGAATGTTGTGAAAAATGCCTTATAAATATCAGTGGGAGAAAGTGCAGTAAAAAGTTTGGTAGTGTGTATACAATGATTACGACACTTTAGTCATTTTTCACTAAGTGTTGCCATCAATGCCAAAGGGGGAGATTGTTGGCATATGGCTTGTAACTGTTGTCATTGATGGCAACCCAAGTCATGCAGCTCAAGTTTTGGTGCAGCATAATTTTGGTTCCTACCAACAAAATAGGGCATTTGATTTCAGGAATAAAAAGTTCATCTAAACACCTTATCGGACAAATATTTTGGGTTGTGGATCTCTAAGGAAGGTTTTTTGATACCTGTAGTATCTTGATTTTTATGCACACTCACTGGTACGTGATCTATAAAATCCAATGCACTAATTTGTTGATTATCTATGCTAGAAGGCCGACCCAACAAGGGTAGTAATTATGAATGTATAAGATGTAATTAATTAAAAAAATTCATGCTCGATTAAGTTTTTTTTGGGTCATCTCTTTGTCTTAACTGACTTTGGAGGATGCACATAAATATTTAGTTGTGGATTTGGATGACAAAATAAGAGCAACTTAATATTTTATAAAAGACAATTGATGGATGAATAAATTCTTGATTGCGGCTATATATAAGAGATCGGTTTTATCATTTTGATATGGTGAATATGCGAATGAAAGTAAGTGTGTGTGTGTGTGAAGAAGTGTTAATTGAAAGATTCAGTAGTGGAGTAGTGCAAATTTGATCATAAGTGATGTGAAGAGAAAAATAGAGCAGAGGAAAGTCCAGAATCAGAAAGCAGATCCAAAATAAAATCTATGAGCTTCACCAGAACTATAACTTGGCATAAATAGATGCTACTATCTCAGTTAACCCTTCATATGGTCTTAATTTGAATTCTGTAAGGCAGTGAGCCTTCTCTCTTGAGTAGTGAGCTCTAAGAAGTGTGCGTGAATGCAATTGCATTCCCTTTTATATACAATTATATTTGAGTACTCAAATTATGGATTAACCTCCACCATGGTTTTTCCCCTAACAGGGTTTCCATGCAAAAATCTATTTGTTATGGTGTTATAAATGTTTACTATGAATGCAAACATCTTTTCTTTAATGCAATGATGAAATGGTTTCAAGTTTTAGATTGATGGAGTTAAAAATTGTTGAACACTGATTCACCCCCCCTCTTAGTGTTCCCTTGAGTCCAACATAATATTAGTTTTTTCTCCTTTTCATGTGGTAGTTGTAGTATCATAGCATATTCACTACCATGCATGAGGGTATTAAATTAGCTTTATGCAATCATATTTCCTTTTCACAAGGAGAAACATACCATCATCCAGTTTTAGCTCATTCTCGTCCTACACTTAGTGGGGGCAAGGGGTAGATAGCGTTGTCCTAGTTTGACACTTAATGTTGTCCCTTTGGATAATTTTCTACATTTTGTATACTAAACAAGGTTGGGATACAAATGACCTACTATAGGTTGACTTACATGTGCCTTGCTAGTCTTGTCTTTTTTTTCTTTCCATGTTTTTTATGTGATTGCATGTGTGTAATTTGATCCCCCGTGCTGTTCTATTTGATGTATCTCCCTTCATGTGCATTTCTCTATTTGTATCTACATTCTTCTATATGTCATAAATATTATCTTTTCTTTGTCTTGTGTTTTCCTTTTGGGGATGACACAAGGCATTGAGACATTTAGGTCTCTTGAATGTTGACCCAAAAGTGTTTTCTTTGTTTTCTCTCTCTATGTGTCATTCTTTCTATTCTATGAGTATTTGGGGAATGATGAAATTTCTAATATCTGTAATCACATTGTATCAAAGACATACTGACCCCGAATCCATAGATCCCTTATGTATTCCATTTTGGGGGCAACCCCTTCCCCTCTTTTTCATGGCGTTGCTTCATTCGGGAACATATGACTTGGCATAGGGCTTTCCGAGTAAGCTCACATGTCATCTTTATTGATTAATTGATTATTTGCTACTTTAGTGAAAATTTATCACAATGGTATTATAAATTTCTATAATGTGGGGGCATACATTGGCATTATCATATTCAAAAAATTTGGCATTCCTTATGTTTCATTATGTGATTTTCTTTCTTCTTGTGATGCATATTTCTCTAGGTGATTTCATTGGGTTTGATGTCCTTAAAGAGAATGATATTTATTGGCATACAACTTTCCTCTTAGTGGTGATGCAATGTATTGCATTCCCTAAGATTGTGGATCTTTTATCCTTGACAATATTGGTTTACAATTTTTGGCCAAACTAGACATTGAACTATTTTGTTTTAACTAAATCTCCACTTTTGAGCACCTATAGTGGCTAAACCATGAGGAATTTGAAGATTATGGAAACTTGTGATTTGTGAAATTTTGTTTGTAGATTATGTAAGAGAGGGGGACCAACCACTGCAATGCCCTAGGTCATGGAGGGCTAAGAGAATTAGGCTTCCCTAACTTACCCCAATTTAAAAAAATGTTAGGAAAGGTAGGATGAGAATGATGAGGACTATAAGGTCCTTCAACCACCCTACAAACCTGAGATTCTAAAGGACACTAGGTGAGTCAATTTTTAGGGTCATCTCTATATCTCAAATAGCTCTATGTCAAAGGACATAAGCATGGTTCTAGGATGACTATTGGAAACAACCTACACTAAGAAGGGGGGTGAATCAATGTGCAAAAATTAACTTTATTAACCTTTATCTTTAAAGTATTAGTAACATTCAACCATAATGCATAAACATGAAGAAAATAAACCCAACACCATAACACAAGGATTTTTCCTTGGAAACCCTGTTAGAGGAAAAACCATGGTGGATGGACAATCCACAATATGATCTAAGTATACTCAAATGAAGTTTACAATATAGGGAATGCACTTGCATTCAGGTACACTATCTAAAGCTCACTTCTCAAAAGGGAATGCTCACTACCTTATAAATTTTTTTGATTAAATTAATCTGAGAGATTGAACTAAGATATTAGCATCTACATATGCTTGATTATAGTCCCGATTAGGCTCAACAATTGATCTTCTATCCTTCTGACTGATTTTCTACTTCTACTCTATTTTTCTCAAACTCACATCAAAAAATCCTTAATGCACAAGTAAAACTATGCATAATCGCTCTTCTACTCTTCATATATTCACAATTTGCATCAATACACCTTCTCCATGTATCAAAATGATATGATCTATCACTTATATATATCCGCGATCAAGATTTTAATTACACTATGTTGGCATCAATAGAACACAAAAATATTTACAACTATCGGCTCAAAACATAAGTAATATGTAATGCGTATCCACAACGGCTTGCTACAACTTAGCTAGGACCCAAAAAAATATGATCGAACACAAACATACTTGAATAATTACTTTCCAAACATCCATGACATGCTATATCCACGAAGTCGGCTTCTATACACTGATAAACATAAAATTACTCAACCAGATCTTCAAACTCAAACATGGATCTATACAAGCCACTGCACTTCAATAGAAACAAAAATAATTATCCAAAAGACATTCCTTGAGATGTGCAACACAAAATAATAACATAAATATTCATACAGATTGATGAACATTGAACTACCAAATGCTTTGTTCTTCCTTGACTATCTTCAATCTGACTACCAGTATGATCAAATGATGATGTGAGTATCCAATCATTGATTAGGGTTTCCATCAATGGCCACCAAATGATATTAGCAGTGTATCTTGCCAAAAATATCCCCCTTTGGAATTGATGGCAATACTTAGTGAAAAATGAATGTCAGATCAGTACCAAGATGAATTACACTACCATCTCCAAAATTTTCCCATTGAGATGATTGTATATTGTTCACTCTACTACTCTCCCACTTTGACATCAATGGAAAAGGCAGGGATCCACATACCAAAAAGATCAAACAAAACTATTATAAGAAGACTGCATATATACAAGGATGCTCCTTTAACTTACATAAGCTGGAAAATATTTGTAGAATCTTTCTTCAACTGGATCAAATCTGCATCCCAAATCCTTTTGAGACTCTCCAAGATTGTTATGCGACCACATACTAGGTAGGATTGTGTCTCTATAGACTCCAAGTTCATTGGATCACCAACTACCATAGTATCTTCACCTTCCTTTAGTGCACTTGACAATATCTCAATTTTTGGACCAATTAGGCCTCTAAGTTCACATGCTTTCCCCACAAATGTATCATTTTCATGTTTCAAACTCCTTATTTTTTCAATTAGAGATATTACCTAACCTTCTTGCATTGCAACACCACCAACTAAAGGATCAAACGCTTCAGAAATAGTAGTTAACTATTTTTCCAGATCCTTAACCTTCTTTTCATTGGCCTTAGTAAATTTTGACAAAGATAAACATGATTTGTAAATCTTTCCACCTTCAGACAAAGCATTTTGTACATTCTTCAAAGATGTGGCTAATTTTTTTTATCTTTAGCAATCATTGCTTTCAACCCAGTAAATATTTTGACATCAAATTCTTTTTGCACTTTAACCATGGTTGATTTCTCAAGTGACTCAAAGTGAGTACTTATAGAGTTGATAAGCTTCTTTAGTTCACTTGAGGAGGAACCAGATAGATCTTTGACATATGTGGGAATTATCTTCTCCAGAACACCAGATGCAAGGTTCAAAAGTTCACTGTCCTTAATGTGAGACCTCAAAAATTCTTCTCTAGCTTTTGCCTGGGTGAATGATGCTACCTTCATGTTTTGGATTGGAGACATAGTGGACAGGTCAATAGGACCTTCAATCAATTTCGAATCAATTTCTCCTTGTTGTTCTATCAGAAATTTCTTCACTGCCTCTGTAGTGTCTCTTGCTTCCATTTGAGCTTCCTTTACCTCAACTATTATTTCTTCAGTTGTAGGTTCTTACTTAACTTCTGAAATTTCAATTTTCTCATTCTCCTCAACATATACAATTTCAGGAGTCTCAATCTCTATAGGTATTTTTGTATTATCCATATTAAGAGGAATCTATGAGTTCTTAGTTGTATCAAGTTTTTCTTCTCCTTCCAGACTAGATGGGACATCTTCAACATGTGTTTCCTCAGTAACAATATCAATTCTATCACTTAATAGAATCTTCCTCAAGATTTTATCAGTTTCTTTTGTAACCTCATATGTCAAACCAATCACGAACTTATTCACCCTTTTTTTTCTCTTGAATTCCTTATTAGCTTTATTCAGGAGTGCCTTCATATCTTCCATGGACATTACCAGACATAATTCTGCAAGGATTCTTTCTCTCATTTGTTCTTCTTCTATCCTAGCATTGACTCTCCTCATTTCCAAAATCTCATATAAGCTTTTAGGTAAGCTAGGAATTATTACAATAAGAAATTTATTAAAAATGTTCAGATACTTTAATGTTTCCTCTTCAAGAGTTCTTTGGTCAGATTTGTCAAATGTTTCATACCATTTACGAAGTGGCTTAAGATTTCCATCCTAGACCAAATATTTTTAAACTTCTTCTGCTAAATACCTGGTTTATCAATCTTTTCCTTCTTCTTTGCTTTGAATTCTTCTCCAGAGGGCTTATCTTTGGAAACGGTGGCTACCTTAGCACCTTGATGCTTTATTTCTTTAACTCCTTCATTTGATTATGAATCTTCATCTTTAGAGACTGCTACATAGACTCTCTTTCTTTTATCTTCTTTCCCTTTCCATCCTTACTAGATGTCTTCACAGAAATTGTTTTTGCTGCAGGAGTGGATGGGGGTGCAGAGATCCTTGTTGACCCAATTTTAGTAGAGGGTTCTACCAGACTAGCTGATTTAGTTTTTGTTGCCTCATTTTTTGCTTAAGCTTCTTCTCTTTTCTTCCTGGCTTCTCTTATTTTCTCAATGGGTATGCCCATACTTTCTCCAAATATTTCTACTTCCTTTCTAACTCTTCTGACTACAACAAGTTTCTTGAGTTTGTTGTGCACCTGTATGTCCTTTTCTGCATAGGTACCAAACCTCTCTTCTGCCTGATCCAAAGGTTTACTCAGTAATTTTTTTGCATACATTTCTAGAATGTTCTCTTCAACTTCATAACCCATAGGCATGATCCAGAATTTTCTAGGATCAACGACTTCCATCATGCATTGATCAATATCCACCATAAAAAAAAATTGTATCCTTATACTTTCCATAATAGATGTAGGAATTATTTTTATGGCCTACATCATACTTTGAAAACTCTTGAAATATCCCCAAATAGATGCATTCTTTGTCTTAGTATCTACAAATATAAGAAAGAGATCTTTGATTTGAGTAGCTACCAATTTATCTTTTTTCTAGTGAATCTTTCTGAATCCCAAAACTTCATTCATGAATTAGAAAAACAGTCATACTAGCAAGTTACCATATTTGAAATATTTTTTCTTGTCTTTCTTGATCTTCCCAATATTTTCCATTAGTTGACTTCTTAGTAACTCACATGGATCATAGTTTGCATTTTCCTTTACCATCTGATAGGCAACATAAATGGTTGTATCAGACATACAATTGTCTTAGCTGGAATGATAAATCTTGTACCCAATAACCATAGATGTAAATTTGACATCTACATCAATAATGCCATCAATTTTCATTTCCTTTCTATCATATTTAGAACCGATTGCATCAGTGACCATTTGATTCTTCACCGATTTCAAAATAGGTAATCCACCAGAGGAACTCAAGCCTATAACAACACTTATAGCCTCCTTTTTTAATCTTGAAAGGTATATTCAACCACATTAATTTTGCATGAACTCGACTCAAGATGTACCAGACCCATTCATTCTCTTCAAATATGGGAAACTTCACAATATGTGTGAATGTCATTTCTTCTAGGGTTTTGAATTCTAGATTGACAAATAAATCTTCTCCAATTATTTGATTGTTATACAAATTCAGTAGTTGTGAGCTTCCTAATTGTTCAATGTTCACGTGAATATATGCCCTAATATCTTCAATATGTAAAACTCTATGCGAGACATATGAAAATGCTAACGGGTCTATCTCAAGGGATTTTTAGGGATGCCATTTGAATTTGTGGTGAGGTCTATCCTTGAATTCAACTACCAAATGAGTATTCATTTTGACCAATTTAAAAATTCACAAGGTTTACTGATAAATACTTTTTTGTCAGATCATAATTTGTTTATTGAATCACCTTCACACTTGAATTTTTCCTTAATTCACCAAGGTTCACCTTAAATCTCTCCAAATTATTTTCTTCAAAATGAAAAGTGAAAAATGAAGGATTTAAATTACCTTTTATCACTTGCATACCTAACCCTTTTTTTTACAATAAATTATTTTTACCCTAACTCATCTGGATACCCTGTTCTTGTGCACTGCCACAGATAATTCTTATACGGACCTCCAATACTACATACTACTTTCTCCAATGAGTTCAACAACATTTGTAGAGCATATATGCACTTGTTGTACATATCCACATCTGGTGTCAATTACCAGTTAGGGGGTTAAAATATTTTATTAACAACACCCCCTAGGCCAAAGGCCTAAAACTAATTCCCAAAGGAATTACCAAAAGTAGATTCTGGTGATGGCTCATTTCCTTCAACAAAGGAATTTTTCTTCACCCATTTCTTCTACATCTATTGTTTGATCACATCTATAGTGACTTTTCCTTTTCCTTTAATATCCTTCTGCATGTTTTTCTTTTGATTTACTAGACCTTTTATGTTCCAATAGAATGTAGCAATGTGACCAAATTTTTTGCAATTGTAGCAAACAACATTTCTTTGTCTTGACCACTTGTTCCACTTATTTTCTCTTGATCTGCACTAGTTAGCAATATGGCCAAGTCTATTTCATGTATAGCATCTGATATTTCTATGAAATTTTTTCATCACATTTTGCATTCATTTGTCTTATGACCAAACTTATGAAATTTAAAGCACTAACTTGAGAATGATGGACCTCTTGATTTCATTTTGCTTCTACATTGAGTAGCCATGTATCCAAATTTATTGTAGCTGAAATAGTAACCATTAAACCTTTGAGCATTAGGTTGCCTTACCGGATACCTTCGAGATTTGTTCATTTGATTTCCTTGCTTGGATCTCCTTTGTCTAGATTTTGAACTTTCTCCTTCCTGATATCCAAGACCTCTCTTGTCACCATCAATTCTCTGACCTTTAATAATTTCATCAAGCTTGGCTGAGTTAACTTTGAACTTCTCCTTGTATTCATTTGCAATAGCAAGTTCATTTCTAAGATCATCAATCTACTTTTCAAGGACTTCGTCATTGTTTTTAAAATTTTCCAGCTCATTGTCCAATCGGTTGCATACTTTGGAATTTTCTTTCAAGGAATTTGCTAGGTTATCTTCATTATTCTTTCTATATTAAATCTCCTTGGTCATCCTCATCATGATAGATTCCATCTCTTGCTTTAGGGCAACATTATCTCTGGTAAGATTTTCACATTTTTCTATCTTTTATTTTAGGGCTTGACTAAGTTGTTCATCTCCAATGCTATTTCTATCATTCCGCTTAATCTGATCATAGAGTTCTTTTCTCTTCTATCTAGACTTATTGATTGTTTCTTTCAAGGATTCAATGAATTTCTCAGCATCCATGAGGTTTTCTTGCAATTTCTATACTTCAGCCTTTCACTGATCAAGATCATCTAGGGCCACCAAAATTTTTTGTTTAAGACTACTTGAATCCATTAAAACACTTTCCAAGATCTTCCCAAGTTGTCAAACTTCTTTAGAGGAAATAGCTCTAATACCAATTTTTGGAAACAAGCTACATTGAGAGGGGGGGAGAATCAGTGTTGTGCAAAAATTAACTTTATTAACCTTTATCTTCAAAGTATTAGTAACATTCAACCATAATGCATAAACATGAAGAAAATAAACACAACACCATAACACAAGGATTTTTACGTGGAAACCCTGGTAGGGGAAAAAACATGATGGATGGTCAATCCACAATATGATCTAAGTATACTCAAATGAAGTTTACAATATGGGGAATGCACTTGCATTTAGGCACATTGCCTAGAGCTCACTTCCTTACAAAATGTTTAGATTAAATCCATCTAAGAGATTGAACTGAGATATTAGAATCTACATATGCTTGATTACAGTTCCGATTAGGGTCAACAATTAATCTTTTGTCCTTCTAACTGATTCTACACTTCTTCTTTTTTCTTCTCAAACTTGCATCACAAAATCCTTAATGCACAAGTGAAACTGTGCATAATCCCTCTTCTTGTCTTTGGATATTCATAATTCACATCAACAAACCTTCTCCATATATCAAAATGATATGATCTATCACTTATATATATTCATGATCAAGAATTTAATCGCACTATGTCAGCATCAGAAGAAAAAAAAATATTTACAACTGTCAGCTCAAAACATAAGTAATATGTAATGCGTATCCACAATGATCAGCTACAACTTAGCTGGGACCCAAACAAATATGCTCAAACACAAACATAATTGAATAATTACTTTCCAAAAATCTACTACATCTTATATCCACAAAGTCGTCTTTTATGCACCGATAAATAGAAAATTACTCAACCGGATCTTCAAACTCGCACATGGATCAATACAAGCCACTGAACTTCAATAGAAATATAGATAATACACCAAAATACATTCCCTGAGATGTGCAATGCAAAATAATAACATAAAATATTCATACAGATTGATGAACACTAAACTATTGGATGCTTTGTTCTTCCTTGACTATCTTCAATCTGACTACCGGTATGATCAAATGATGATATGCGTATCCAATCATTGATTAGGGTTTCCATCAATGACAAAACAAAATGATAGCATGGGCATTGGCATCTCTCAGGTGCGATGGCATCTGTACGGCCAAAGAACGAAGAAGACAAGATCTTACATCTCTCAATGAACTAATACCCTAGTTACTAGTTTCTAAGGGAGTAGAATAACACTAAGAAATATGAAACATATAAAAAAATGTGATAAACCAAGTATATTACCATGAGGGTGACAAATATGATCTAACACAATAACTTTTTTTCTAGCTTGTTCCAAGATATCTCCACCTACACACAAAATAGAGGGAAAATGTTGGGGGGTTGTTTAGGGGTCTGCCTCAGTCAGACCCCTGTTTTGGTGTTTCCACCTCCATGGATAGCCAAGTTTGCAACAATGTAGAAATAATATGATAAAGAAGGAAATACAAGCAAAGTACACAAAAGACTACAAAATAGTAATGTGCTAGCTCAACCAAGTAATAGAGAAGATGATTGAGGAGCTTACCACCTCTGCCCAAAGTGCTCAAGGCTAGTGGGGGAGCGAATGATAGGAACTCAAGCCTCTAATGCAATGGATTTTTCCTCCACGTGGTCTATTGAAGTGATGGAGTGATGGACTTGCTGCAATGGAGTGTAAAATGTTGCTTCAATTCTTGGAGTGAATGCTAAGAGCTTGTGGATGAGTGTGTAGAGATCAACTAACTTTAAAATGAATGAATGCAAGGTGAATATGAAGAAGGGAGATGAAGAAACGTCCATATTTGTGTCGGTTAGACAAAGGGAGGTGTTACAATTTGAATTCCAATAGGAATTGTAATGCCTTTGTAGAATCCAGCCACAGGAATATGCCAAGGACATAAGAGTGCCACACATACATTTATGCATCACGTGAGTCTCCCTGATAGAAAAACCTCTACTGACACTCAAAATAGGTGCCAAGTGGATAGGGAACATCAGGATTATGTGGAATTAAGCCTCCAAATTGGGTTTTCTAAAGTGGAGAGGGGTAAAAGGGGAATTTTAATTAGGGGTTTAAATTTGCTCCTATATATTTTGCCCCCACTTTAGTGAGCATGAATACTGGCGAGAGCATTGGTAAAGTAGATTGAAGAAGTAATAGGGTAAGAAAAGTATACCTCAACCATCGAGGCAAAAGATCACAGTCTAATGAACTCAGAAGTATAGGATGCGGAAAGGAATTCATAGCTCCATAGAACTAAAAAGTCGAAGAAAGAAAGCCCTTTATAGGCCCACAGACCTACAAGGAAGGTATCCTGCAAGAACTCTCACATGAAGGAAACCAAGGAAAGCACCTTATAGACCCATATACCTATAAGGAAGGTATCCCCCAAGAAATTTCACATGAGGGAGACCAAGGAAAGTGGACTCCATAGAGTCGAAGAGTGGATAAATGTTTACTCGCAGATAGAACACATCAGGAAGTGGCTGCACAGGCTAGTGAACAAACAATCATGCAGATCATCACCAAGTTAGGATACTTTCAAAGGGGTCCCTCAGGAACCCTTCAAAAGGAAGAGGGGTCCAGGCAATGGACACACTATTTGAAAGAAAGGTCTAGTCGGGTTTCCCCCAAGTTTAACATGAAGATGTGAAGCGAGTCTAGTCAAGTTGCCCTTAAGCTAGACATGAGGATTTAAAATAGGTCTAATTAGGCTGCCCCTGAGCTAGATACCAAGATGTATGATAGGTCTAGTCAGGATACCCCCGAGCTAGATGCAAAGATAAGAAAGAGGTCTAGTCGGGCTACCCCCAATCTAGACATCAAGATGTCAAGGCTTTTGATGGGGTCCCTTGGGAGCCCAATGTAAAAAGAAAGGGTCCGCTCAAGGGACACGTTGTTCAAAAGCTAATGCCTTCTTTCTCGAATCAATTCATCATCAAGGAATCGTTTTGAAAGATGTTCACTTCATCAAGGAATTTGAAAGGAAATATATGCCCCCATGTGAGGGGAAAATCAAAGTTCTTCCCACTTTGGAGGAAGGTTTCAAAGTCCTTTCTTTACAAACCCATGATGAAGGAAACATGTTTTATTAGGGTTTCAAGTTGAGAATGCAATTCTAGCAAAGAAACTTCTGTGAAGATTCTTGAGAAAATATTTGTTGGCAATGAATACATTTTCTAAATATTAGAGTAGTGTAAAGGTGGTGTTGTCACACATGAGAGGGACAAATTAAGCAAAGAAGAGAGAAAGATAAAGGTAAAAAAGAGAGAACACGAGAAAAGGGCACAAGGGTAGTGTGATATTTTTGGGTTAGAACTGTTGATAAATATATAAGTATAATAATAGTCATAGAAGAAGGTTTACAACACAAACACCATGCATGTATCCAAGCACCAACAAGGGTAAAAAGGGTCATCCAGGCACATATAACATAATTAAGAGGGAACACGTCACAACACATGAACACACATATAATCTAAAGATAAAGAAGGAATCTCCCCCTCGCATTGATCAACCAAGAGATAATTAGCCTCCCACGCTAGATCATCGTAGGGGGGAGGAAGATGAGGCTATAGTGGTGGAATGTTAAGGGGAGGAGATTCCAACCCTCCCACAATAAGGGCTAAGGAAGAAGGACGTGTGAGGTCTTTGTCACTCAACTCTTGTGGCTCCAAGGTCAACGACCTTGTGAAGATTGTTGACAAGGTCAAAACTTCATCCACTGAGTTAAACATGCACTTAAGTAGAGTGCCATGTTTCACCACAATGGACAAAGAATTTTGTGGATGAGGTTCACCACTCAGCTCACCAAGAGATTTGACAGCAGTGATGAACTCAAGAGAGGCCGGAACTAGTTCAGTCACTAGGATAGAACAAGTCAGCATAGGAACACCTTTTGGGGAAGGTGGGTTCCTCTTACATCCTCCATTCGTGGGAGGACCAATCTCTACCTTCTTTGTCAGAGGAGGTGAAATACCCATAGACGAAGCAAGAAAGGTAGAAGGAGAGGAGGAAAGAGCAGCAGTAGATACAACCAAAGTTTTAATCATATCTACGAGCCTCGAGAAAGGTGGAACATCCAAAATAGATGTCAATAGGGGTGGCTCCATCGAAGGAGTGATGAACACCTGCACCTTTCTAGGTGCATGGGCACTTACAGCGGAAGTTGAAAGCAATACAAAGCTAGTTTGGATAGGAGGTACAAAGGAGGACACGGTAGGAGGTCCTAATATAGGAGTGGTCATTTCCTCTTCCTTCTTCTGTGAGGCAGCCTGCTTAGCCAAGAGATCCTTTTGTGGATGCTTACGCTCGCGCACAAGACGGTTTCTATAACTCTTCAAACTAGAGGCCAAAGGTTGTGAAGGAATTGAAGACTCCACCTTAGTCATGGGAGTGTCCTGCATAGCTACTTCCAATGGAGGGGTAGACTCCTAGATGGGAGAGAGAAGGACAAGTTTAGAAACAATAGGATGAATCAGCTCTAGCACCTTGGCGGTGGGCCTCTTTCTGTTCACTATTTTAGGAGAAGGAGCGGTATGAGGCTGCAAAGGCCGGGACATAGAGGATTCTCCATGAGGGGATTTTTTTCAACCATACCAAACAAGCCTAGGCTTTGTGGGTAAGCCAAGAAGCTCAAATGCAAGATGCTTGGCCTTTCACCAAGTGGACACCATGGGATTCTCTCACAAACATGAGGCAAATAAGATGATACCATAATAGGGCGAGAGGAAGCGTCGAGCTGGACATCGGAAGAGGAAGAAGGAGGATGTTAAGACCACTTCTCTTCTTCTCTTCTACATGCCTTGGTGGCATCACTATTAGTTTTCAGGCAAGCCCTATGCAGAACAATGTAAGGAAAAGGAGGGTATCTCACTTTTGGCCTATAACACCTTTTCTTGTAATTCGGATATGTGCAATACAAGAGGTCCTTTTTGGGTGGAAGAGGACCAATAGGTGCAAGTGAAAATTAATCTAAGGTATATCTGCCATGCGTAACTAGTGGTAGATATCCAGTGTCTTGAACAACATGTACCAAACCTCCATGAACAAATTTCAAACACTTATGCACAACCAAGGGAACTACATTCATAGCTACTATCCAGGGGATACCCAGCTTCACTCTTAAGAGTTCAAACCCTAGGATGTTGTCAAAGATGAGGTTCACAGACATAGGCCCTATGAGGACCAACATGACAATACTCCCTATAGGAGGTATGAAAATTTTGTAGTGTGTGTAGACGATACTCTTAGGTGCATCATATCCCTTGTTTTGGTGTTTCTACCACCATGAACAACCAAGTTTGTAACAATGTAGAAATAATATAATAAAGAAGGAAATACAAGCAAAGTACACAAAACACTACAAAACAGTAATGTGCTAACTCAACCAAGTAATATAGAAGATGAGTGAGGAGCTTACCACCTCTACCCAAAGCACTCAAGGCTAGGGAGGGAGAGAATGAGAGGAACTTAAGCCTCTACTGCAATGGTGTTTTCCTATGCTTGCTTTATTGAAGTGTGATGGAATTGCTGCTATGGAGTGTAAAAATTTTCTCCAATGCTTGGATTGAATTCCAAGAGCTTGTGGATGAGTATGTAGAGATCAACTAACTTTCAAATGAATGAATGAGAGGTGAATATGAAGAAGAGAGATGAAGAAATGGCCATATTCGGTTCTACCAGCTAAAGGGAGGCATTACAATTCAACTTCCAATAGGAAGTGTAACGCCTCTGTAGACTCTAGCCTCAAGAATCTTCCAAGGATGTAAGTGCATCGCACAGACATCTGCACATCACACAAACGTTTGCACGTCGTGCAAGCATCCCCGATAAAAACACCTCTACCAACACTGAAAACAAGTGCCAAGTGGATAGGGAACAATTGGCTTATGTCGAATTAAGCCTCTGAATTTGGTTTTCTAAAGTGGAGAGGGGTAAAAGGGGAATTTGCATTAGGGGTGAAAATTTTCTCCTATACAAATTCTAATTAACTATATTTTTTTCAAAAATTTTGGAATCATAGTGCACTTATTTTTCCATCTCCTTCAAAAACTAGTTTTTAACAATAAACATCATTTTTAAAGAGTGACGTTACTAGCTAACACATAATTTTTTTTCTATAACTGATAAAATTTTTATTTTTTTGAATTTAGATTCATAACTACGATATCTAGTGCATGAAGTTGGTTTCATAGAATTTCATAGAATATTTTTTTCTTAATTAAGTCTCAAAGTTTAAGTAAATTATAATTTAGTCTTGATTTATTGGCTAAAACATAACTTTTTTTGAATGTATCGAAATTCAATTTTATTTTTTTTATTGGATAAAGGACATCAATATCTAATGTATAGATATTTTTCAACTTATTTTTGGTAATCTACTATTTTTCCACATGTGTAGAACAAAGAGCTTGATTTTTGGTGAAAAAACTACATTCACAAGAAATAAAAAATAAATATAATAATCAAATTAAATTTATTTAAAATTATACTTTTTGGGAAGCTTATAATAAGGACTACATAATTACAAAAAATAAATTTTAAATTAATTCATTTGATCCCCCAAAAGGTAAATCAAAAATGGTTTTTTGTCAGCATTTTGATAGGTGTAAAGGAGACTCCTTTATAGGTATGGTTTAAAACTAGCGAGGTTATATCGAAGGGGGTTTGATCAAACTCTCTTCAATTGGAATCCTTTAAATGGAACTTTTCAAGGCTTAAATCATTATATTTTCTAAAAATATGTGAATCAACAAAAATGAGGATCTTCCAGAAATTGTAAACTAGTATTGTGGGGATCACCTACTTGTCCCCTCTAGGACACATTAGACATAATTTTTCCTACAAGAAGAGCTTACATTAACTAAGAAAATTACCTTTGAACATGTTTACTTGCATATTTATTCAGAAATATTTAGCATAAAAAAAATTGCTAACCTTGTGAAGCCCAAACCCTTTTCAAGGCCACCAAGAATAACACAACTTGCTTCCCAATGAAGCCATACCTTGTTTTTTCATAGGTGCTTAGCATAACACAGCTTGTTATGCCTTATGAAGCTCAAAGTTTTTGTTTTCTATTTTTGTAGTGCCTTATTGAATTTTTCAGAGGGATAGCTTTGATATGGTATGGGAGCATAATAAGATTCTCTCATTTTTTACCCCTTGGGGCATCACCTAGTGGAAAACCTATGGTTCCATTAGCTCAAAGTGAGCATGCACTATTTGCATAGTGGAAATCAAGTTTTTCTTGTGAATATTTTAGAAAAATAGTCAAGACGTGTTCCACATCACATTGGACAGTTAAGGCTTGATCCACCACTTTCTTTTGGACAAAATTTTTAGGCGTGTTTCACATTATGATGGATAGTCAAGGCTTGATCCACCCCTTTTCTTTTTCTTTGAGTCTTCAATGTTGTATGATTGCGTATCTTTGTAATTTTTGCATACATATGTCTTGAATATCTACTTTAGTGTGAGTTTGATGCAAGTTCATCTTCTCACTAAAGTGGGGGCTAAATATAGCCTAGAAAAATGTATCCCTTTAACATTTTCACACTTAATTTTGAATTAGTGATAATTTGGACTTAATTATACCTTAATTTAGTTTTGAATTATGTATTTTATATATTCACATTAAGTGTAGGGCCCTATTGGGATAGTGGGCCTAACTCAATTAGATAATGCATCCTATTGCAGGAAAGAGGTCATGAGGTCTGATCTCCCCATCATCCCCATGGTATCAGAGGGTGTGTCATGCCAGCGCCACCGGTCATGTGAAAAAGGTTTACAATGTGCATTGCAGTTTATAGGGTGACGGATACCCGACTGATTCCTACAGTCTAAAAAAAAAAACTTAAAGCCTTATTAATTAAAGTAAACTTAATGATTATTTAATTTAGGGTTATAGAATGTATTTATTTACACTTTCACACTTATTTAGGGATCCTTTAATTAATTAAGCTTAATTTAGCTTAATTGGTCCATTTAATTCAAATCCAAGCCTAATTTATCATATTTTTTGAAGAGGAAACCCGACATTCATTAATGGCTTAATTGTTATCAAATTTTCACCACAACTTAATTTGGTAGATTTGGTTTATTCAAGATTCATTTTAAGGTGAAGATTTGCAATTTACCTTTGCTAAATTTTGACCATTGCAAGTGTTTGAGCTCATTGTGAAATTAGGAATACAATGTGTTTAGTTGCTTTTTATCAATTGCAACATTAAGTATTGCATGAAATAAAAAGGGAAATGCTTTCATTCTAATATTCATTCACAATGTTTCAAACATTGTTTTGCAAAAGGAAAAGTGCATAATTAAACAAGTATTTCACAAATGTTGTTTTTGCATTCATTGGATAACAAGAACCAAGTGTCCCACACAAGGCGTGGGAGTAGCTGAGATAGTGTATCAAAGGGAACATTCTACACTACTGAAGATTAGAGGAAAGGAAAAACATATAAGAAGGAACATAATTATCATTGTCAGATGTTTTCAAAGTTGATTCTGAAATGGTGCACCTCTCCTTGCTTCTAAGCTCCAAGAGGACCTACAAGAGATGATAAAATCCATTAGAGCTCTGATTATGAACATTCCTACATGAATCATCAACAGTAATGTAAAATTTTGCTTAGTGATACATTGAAACAACTGAGAAAGAACAAGGAAGAAGCATCATAATAACATATTTTATTAATCTAACATTGTGTACTTCCTATGCAGGTATAGGGAAAGCCATGTTGTTGACCATATTTGAAGACCTAAAGCATGTGGTGCAAAATGGGCTCCCACAAGGGTTGAGACCCAAAATATTATTCCTCAAATAATTCAAAGAGAGACCGAGAAAGAAACAAATTTAAACCTCCCAAAGAGAGATTTTTATAAAAAAAAATGCATCATAAAAGCCAAAGGGACTCAAATAGTTGATCATTTAGGGCAGTCAACTCTCAACATGCAATGAATTGAAAATCATGAGTGACCAACTATTCAAGTGAGATTTGATGAATGTGATAGTGAATAGGAATACATAATGCCTTGTTTATAAATCATCAATTATAGTTGAAGCAAGTGGAAAAACTCCAAGACATCATAATAAAGTTATCCTATTTCAAAATATTCCATGCAAAGATTGCATTCACATCATTAGTATTGTTGTTTAGGAGAACAAAAATGCATGAAGAATATAGGAGTTAACTCTTCCTTCACGAAAGAATGAATTCACAAGTGCATGCAGATGGATTTTGAGGACCAAAAAGGTGACATTACTGATTGAGTAGACAAGTACACTAAGGTTTGGGTGAACACAATGTGAAGCAACATTATTTCATGAAGCATAAAACTATGGAGAGGGTAAGAATGTGCATGTTTTTTGAAATATCCAAGTGAATGAGAACTATGAAAAGTGGGTGCATTTTATAAATCTTTCAAGTGTAATCAAGTGAGTGCAAACAACATGCCAATAGCATCTAAGTAGTGCAATCAAATGTGCATGAAGGTATGAAGGAATTTTTCGTTGATAAATTATTTAAAAGGTGACAAATGAGTTGAGATTTTGTTGTGATTATGCATTTCAAGAAAAAACAAAAAGAAAATAATTATGAATGTATGCATGGAGCAAGCAATGAAATAAAATACAGAATGACACTTGAATACATAATCAACTTGCATCATTAAAAAGGCTTCAAACTGAAGTAAATTGTACATTCTAATGAAGCTATAATAGTGCCATGTCAAATCAAGGTTTTCAGATGAATGCAAATACATGGTATCTAGTGTTTTTTCCAGAAATGATAAAATGGAGTTTAATTCAAGTTCATAAAAATGGAGAAAACCCTGTTATCATTCTCATACCCCTGGCTTGGAGAGGCCAAATTTTTTCTTTCATGAGCCACAACACCCATTTAGGGTTTTGAAATTAAATGCATGTACAAATAGGATAAATGAGGGTACGAACCCTTTGTTAAATTTTTTTCAAAATAGTGGAATGAAGCCATAGGCCCATGGCCATGAAGGGTTCTAAAATCCCATAAAATGAAGAGCTCACATTCAGAAAAGTGTTTCCATTCAACAACAATACCTTTTCATACAAAATAAGGAGGAAAATATACAGTATGACCACAGCCTGTGCAATGGCCAAGCTCAACAGTCTATAGATCTTTCATATATTTTTTGTATTGAAAGCTTGAATAAATCTTTTATTTAAGAGGGAAATGCTTGTGAAAGCAGAGAATAGAACTTACCCTCATATTTTATTGGAGAAACACCCTATAGGTCCAGGGCCAAATCTTCACAAAAGCTCGAACAAACTCTCCATTGGCAGCCATGTGTATGGTAGGAGGAGGCGACACAAGAGAAAATTAAGATGCATCAAAAATCACAATCAAGTTGTAGCCAAAAGGCCTTATTTTGTCATCAAATGGAGCCAAGAAAGAAAAAACATATAGTCCAAGACTTATCACTCATTGAGGAAAACCAAATGCATCGAAAATCAAAGGAGAAGATTTGAATAGAGGCTTCAAAATCTCATACCATAATCTCACATGGCGGCACGCACAACACAGCCTCATTTTTCCTCAGCAAGGGCAATGCAAATGACAAGCAAATGAAGTGAAAGGTGAATTTTTGTGTTAGGGTTTTTACCCTATGCAATGGACGAATGTGATTTTAATCACATCTTTTTAATTTTTCAATTCCTTGTTAATTCTTCATGTGCCTAGGTCAAATGCCTTAAACATTTTTTCACATTTTCTTTGATTTTTGGAGAAAATCATACCAAGAACAATGCACATGGCCCTCATTAGGGTTGAAATTCTTTTCCCTCTTCATGCCTTAGGAAAATTTTGTGCCAAGTAATGACTTTAGGTCATCGATCTTTTTTCCTATGTGGATAAAGGTAAATATAATTTTATGATTTTTTATATAAAAATCAAATATGTAAAGGAGCATCACGTATGAAATTTGATTTTTTGCAATAAATTAATGCAAAAAGTCAAAATGATTGAAGATTAAAACAGGAAAAGTTGGAGAATTTGAAGACAATAAAAAATCAGATACAACAAAGTAGACCTTCTATTTTGTAATTCCGAACTGCAAGTTGTAAAACACTGATTAAGCAATGTTTCTATAAATTGCTTGATTAGTTGTTATCTAAATGAAATTAGGAGATGCACTTTAGTTCACATTAGGACTTTCTATTCCTAAATTTATTTTTGGGAACATTTGAAGAAAAGATGCCACGCTAAAGTTTCTAATTTCAATTTCTAGTAGTTTGTACCTAATTTTGAGGCCTTTTGGATAGACCCTTTGGAGATAGGAAGTTTCCATCTTTTGTGATGCTTTTTGGAACCATTCTGGAGGTTGATATTTTAGGCTTTTTGGAGGAGCTCAAAAATGTAGTTGAGTTGATTTTTGGTTGAGGCAGTGGCTATATTTTTCTATTATCATCATTGGTGGCACTTGGGGCTATTTAGCTTGAGAAATCTTCATTTCTCAAGGTTCATAATTTCTTAGTTTCTTTCTCTCTTATTCACTTGGAGAATTTTGTAAACTCATTTTGAATCATATTTCGACGTCTTATTACTTCACTTGCAATAAAGCAACAAATTTTCACCTTTTCTCATTCTTGTCATGAGCTCACATTGATGGTTAGATTTTTTTGTGATTCAGATTAACAAATCCTTCTTAGTCCTCCTGTTGTGTGGTGATTGTCAGGTTTTGCAATAGGTTTAGGTTGCATATTGTATTATGTTTCAAGGAGTCTTTATGAAAAAAAATAATGAAATAAATGTATTGTGGTGAATTGTGAGAGTTAATTTTTGTGAAAGAAGTGTTGTGAGTTAAGTTTCATTAGAGTCTTCATATTTAGTTGATCATCATAAGTGTAGTTTTTAATTTTTAGTTTTCTTCGTACTCCCCTTTCCCTTGAAGGTGCATAGGTTAGGTGATTAGCTAGAGGGAACCAACCAACTCTTGAGATTCACTCTCTCATGTTGGTTTAACCACAAACCAGAGAGTGTTTCCATGTTGTGACAGGGTAGACAAGTGAAAATTTCCTAAAGGGTGCAATCTTGATCTCCAACATTAACATAAGGCTTCTTATTGAGCAATGTGTGTCCCATGTGAGCAGCCTATGACCCATTCGTCCATATGTAAATAGGTCCTCACTTAGGCCTAGGAACCTAAATTTAAATTATGTTTTCTATGGTATTTTAACATTTTCAAATCTATATTCATATGTCAACTTGTGATATTTGAATTTCTAGAAATTAATGTTACATACCTATAAATATAATGTTATTTTACTATGTTTCACCTAGAAATTTAAAGTAATATTAAGAGGACTTTCGCAAGAGAATTTCAAGAGAAATTCAAGGAATTGAAAGGAATTTTTTTGGAAGATCTACTACAATAATCAAGATCCAATTGTCATATCAAATTCTTCTTGCATCATGCATATTTTTTGAGATAATATGATGATGTAGGTTTCATGATCCATTCAAGCATTAAATGTCATTATTTCAAGCAAGATTCAACTTTCAAGATCCACATCCATTGAATCCATTTTATGCAAGTTATAGATCTACATTCTAAGGTTTATCCAAGGGTTTGGTGAATTGTGACATACATTTTTCATTCATCATTCCTCCTATGCTATTTTTTTCATTTCAAGGATTGATTACCAAAATGGGGTTTGACCAAGGAAAACCCCCATTCACCAGAAAAAAACATTTTAACCTCTCTTTGTGTGTTGAAAATTTGTAGGTTGAAGAAAATTTGAAGATCTCAAAAGTGAAAAATTGTAAGGTTTCATTTGTTGTCACCTTTGTTGTCATCTAATAGAAAATCAGATCTTGAATTTTTTTTATTGTCTGACTGTGAAAATCAAGAATTTGGAAGTGCAAACATGGGAGTAGAGGACCCAATAACATATTTTGGAGAGCCCTACCCAGGACCCATTCACCATAGGATGAATGAATCCTCATATAGCTTTTGAAAACACCATTTTGTGAGAGGTACAAAACATTTGTCCCTTCCAAATCTGCCAAAAAATTTGTAGGTTCCTTCAATTTGATGTTGAGTCTATTAAATAAAATTGATAGATTGCATTTTGGAGTTGACTTAATTTTTTTAACCTTTCTCCCCAAAGTGTTGTTTGACCTAGACCCCCATACTTGGAAACAAGGAAATCTATAGATTCACACTTTGACTTGATTCACCTAAAGGCTGATAGTAATCTCATTGTGTAGATCTCATTCCTAATAAAATATAAGGAAAATAGGTCCCAAATTGGTTCATCAATCCTATTTTAATAAACCAAAACCTTATTTTCTATGTTTCAGTATATATACATATATACATTTATATATTATACATATATATACATATATATAAATATATATATTATACATATATATACATATATATATATATATATATAATATATATGTATATATGTATATATGTATAATCATATCTTCTTTACATAGAAACATATAATAATATCATATGCTTAACCCAAATATCTTTTTTTATTTTGAAATGAAATTATAATATGAACATATATTTTCGTAATAATCACTATCATTAGACAAGGCTAACATTTGTTGGTTTTGAAAACTTTAGTTATTATATATATGTGTGTGTATATATATACATACATATATATATGTATGTAAATATGTATATATATGTATATATATACATATATGTGTATGTATATATATATCTCTACATATATTTACATATATACATATATATACATGTATACATGTATGTATATACATATATATAGTTTTAGGAAAGTGTAAGAAAGAAAATTCTTATATGCTCTTGAGGATTGAGATTTTATGCAAGTTTAATCAACTTAGTATTGTCAAGATAAATTTTTAAGGTTATTTTTAATTCATTTTGTGTATATAAATAAATAAATATATTAAAAAAATAGTCATGTATTCACATAATAATTCTTTGGATGTATTCAACCACTTTATATTTGTGTATTCTTTTAGGGAACACATGACCTTTTTCTAAAGTGATATTTATAGAATATCATAAGTTACCTCACATAGATATGTGTAGGTTCAAAATTATTCTAGCTAAATGCCTTTGTAGAGTTGGATGACCCAAACACTAGGAGAATGGAATCATGTTGTGTAAATATTGTAAGGACCCTTTGAGTCTTGATTAGCAAGGAATAAGTAACTATTTTAGTATTAGCATAGAGATGTTGAAAGGAAAAAATATAGTTATAAAATTTAGAAGCCCTACGGTCACTTAGGCTTTAAACAAAACTCTAATAGATATTTTTACCAATATTAATATAAAGTTCCACTTAAATAGGGTACCCAAGAAAAAAACTTCTATTTATGATTCTTATAAAACTCACACTTATGAATGTATGATTCATCGATGCATGATATGAGTAATTGCATGATAATATAATTTGTTATCGAACTAAAGGAAAATGTGGTTTGTGTGTGTTAAAGAGGGGTTCAACAATATGAAAAGTGGACCTGTCTTCCTTCATTGATTAGGAAATGTGATGAAGGAGCATCCTAGGTTGCAAGCAATTTTGCATCAACCAAAAATATTGGAATTCATGTTTTCTTGCATTTTAGTAGTTAACTGTCAGGACCCCGTCTCAATATTTTATACCATATTATATCACATTGTAACATTAGGGCTTACAGAGCAAGATATATGATCTTGATTGCAACATCTATATCATATCCAAAATTCAAGTGTTTTGGAGACCCCAGTATGAAGATATCACTAATAGAATATCAGTTGTAATTGGGCAACGAGAATTCATTGACCAATCTTGGATTTTCAAGTGTGCAGACCTATCTCGGAACTTGTAGAGCTTAGAATTTTTTTTAGGAATATGAACATTCATCGATGAACCTTCATTCAGATCCACATCAATTTTTTTCAAGGATCAAAGGAGAATCATATGTTTTGGATGACCTTCACACGTTTCATCAACTTTAGGGTTTGAGACCTCTTGAGGCCAACACAAAACCTTTCTAGAGCTGGAGATTGATATATATAAGAATTATGTAGTTTCATTAGGAATTAGGTATGGTAAGTAGTGATAGAGTGATAGAGAAGTAGGAAGATATAGGAGATAAGGGCTTTGAACCACATTGTATTTATGGACTTAGCACCATATCATTTTGTAATTTGTAAGCCAAAGGGTAGGGCATGTTGTCAGTGAATAATTTATCATTATCTATTATCCATGTGAGATTGTTATTCCAATTCTTTGAGTTTTTGTTGTGTTTACTCTTGTTGCAAGGTTGGATAGTCCTATTCCTAGACCCTCTATCCTTGACTGCACCAAGTGGTATCAAAGTGAGTTACGGACCTTGGGAGAGTAGAGTGAAGTTGAGAAAGGAATTTCGTAAGATCTTTGTGTAGACAGATCACTGACTTGAGGTAGCCTACTTGTGTTTTCCAACAGATCGTTGATTGTGCGGTAGCTACAACACTATAGCTAGATTGTCGATTGAGGTAGTTGCACCGGATCCTAGGAAGAGATGCCACTAAGGAGAATTCATACTAATATTAATGTTGCTAGAAATATGGATGAGATGATGGAAATGATGCAAACAATGAAAGTGAGATTGGATGCCATTGAAGAAGATAGAAGAAAATTATTAAACCCTAGACCTAATGATGAAGTTCAAGCTGCAGACCTAACTGAAGAAACCCTAGAAGAGGAAGAATCCGATAAGATGAAGATGTTGAAGGATATTTCAAAAATAGGAAAGTGACCTAGAATGGATATTTTGAACTATACCGGTAACCTAAACCTTGAGTAGCTGATTGATTGGATAAATGACATTGAAAAACATTTTGAATATGAGGAAATAGAAGATTCAGAGAGAGAGATTTGTAAAGACTAAATTGAAAGGACATGATGCAATATAGTGGAAGGAAGTTCAATTAGAGAGGAACATAAAATGTAAAGAGAAGATTGTGAAATGGGATAGAATGGTGACAAAATTGAAGAACCAGTTTATATCTACGAACTATGAATTGGAGCTATTGAAGATATTGCAAAACTTTAGATAGAAGGAAAAGACTGTGAAAGAATACACTAACGAATTTCATAAGATTATCATCAAGAAAGGACATAGTGAAGCAAGCAAGGAGAAGGTGGCAAGATATATCAATGGACTGAGGATGAACCTTTAGGAAGAATTGAGTTTGGTAAGGATGAATTCGATAGAGGACACATATTCATTTGCATTAAAGGTGGAGGAAAAGCTAAAAATATGACATGAACAGAGGAAGAGAGGAAGAGGAGGTAAATTTCAAAAAGGAAGGTCACATTCCAAAGTAGAAAAACCATATATGGAGCAAAGAAAGGACAAGGATTCATACCACAATGAAGAGAGAGATTCCAATTCATTCCATAAAGGGAGAGATGACAAAAATTCTTACCATAATGAGGGATACTAGATAGATGAGAAAGGATATAACAAGAGAAATTTTAGAGGAACCTATTTCAAGTGTGGAGGAGGACATAAAGCATTTGAGTGTCACCAAGAAAGTAAGTAGATTGAAAATCATGCAAGATTTGGATATGCGGAGGAAGAACCAATGGAACCATCGAGTTCTAGAGGAATTCCTAAGAAGGGAGAATCATTATTCATGAGGAGAGCATTGTTCGAGGAGAAATAAGTACTTAAGGAAGTAATGTAGAGGAAAAGTTTGTTCCATACTAGATGTAAAGTAGGAGGTAAGTGTTGCAAAGTTATCATTGATAGTTGTAGTACATATAACCTAGTCTCTGAGGAAATGGTGAAAATTTTGGATTTGGAAAGAAGAAAACATCTGAAGCCTTATAGGATAGCCTGGGTTCAAGATGAGCACAAGATACTAGTAAGTGAGCAGTGTCTAGTAAAATTTTGTATAGGGTCATATCATGATGAAGTACTATGTGATATTATGCCAATGGATGTATGTTATATGTTTTTTGGTAGACCTTGGAAATATGATAAGAAATATATACATGATGGGAGAAAGAATACCTATACCATAACGTCTAATGGAAAGAGAATCACCTTGGCACCTTTGGAAGATGAACCTAAAAGTGAAGTATGTGGTACAACTAGGGTCAATTTGGTAGATGGAAGGAGATTTCTGGATGGATTGAGACATGAAAACATGTGTTTTAATTTGATTCCAAGGAAGTGCAGAGCCCTATATATAGAGAGAATCACTACAAGAGAAGAAGAATCACTAGAGAAGGAAGTCATTGAACTATTTATGAAGTACCAAGATCTTGTATCACAGAATATTCATGATGGATTACCACCAATCCAGAGTATCATTCATCATATGGATCTTATTCCAAGAGCTAGTTTTTTGAACAAAGTTGTACACTAGATGAAACCAATAGAAAATGTAGAGCTAAATAGAAGATACAGGAACTACTAAAGAAAGGATTGATTAGAGAAAGTATGAGCCCATGTGTGGTACCATCTTTACTTGCACCTAATAAAGATGGAGAATGGAGGATGTGTCTAGATTCAAGAGCTATCAATAAGATCATAGTGAAGTATAGATTCCCGTTACCTATGATGGATGACATCATGGACAGTCTGAGTGGAGAAAAGTATTTCACCAAGATAGAGCTAAAGAGTGGATACCGTCATATCAAGATCAAAGAGGGAGATGAATGGAATACTTCTTTCAAGACAAATGAGGGATTTTATGAGTGTTTGGTCATGCCATTTGGAATAACTAATGCACCTAGTACATTTATGAGGTTGATGAATGAAGTCTTCAAGAAATTATTGGGTAAGTGTATCATTGTTTATCTGGATGATATTTTGATTTTAGGTAAGACTAAATATAAGATCATAGTGAAGTATAGATTCTCATTACCTATGATGGATGACATCATGGACAGTCTGAGTGGAGAAAAGTATTTCACCAAGATAGAGCTAAAGAGTGGATACCGTCATATCAAGATCAGAGAGGGAGATGAATGGAATACTTCTTTCAAGACAAATGAGGGATTTTATGAGTGTTTGGTCATGCCATTTGGAATAAATAATGCACCTAGTACATCTATGAGGTTGATGAATGAATTCTTGAAGAAATTATTGGGTAAGTGTGTCATTGTTTATCTGGATGATATTTTGATTTTTAGTAAGACTAAATAAGAAAATTTGGAGCACATCGAATAAGTATTTTAGAGGCTAAGAGAGGAGAATTTTTTGATAAACATTAAGAAATGTAGTTTCATGAAGGAAGAAATAGTATATTTGAGATTTGTGATCTCTGCAGAATTTGAAGATGGACCTTAAGAAGGTTAGAGCAATAGTTGAATGGCCTTCACTTGTGAACATTGGAGAAGTAAGATCATTTCATGGACTACCAAAATTTTACCAAAATTCCATTATAAATTTTAGTGGTATTTGAACACCTATGATAGAGACAGTGAGGGGTGACTGAAAGGAATTCAAGTGGACATTAGGAGCACAATAGAGTTTTGAGTTGTTGAAGCAAAAGGTGATAGAATGACCTATGTTAGTACTATCAAACTTTGATAAGGTATTTCAAGTAGATTGTGATGCTAGTAGAAGTGCAATTGGAGTTGTGTTAAGTCATGAAGGGAGACCAGTAGCCTATTTTAGTGACATATTGATTGATGCTAGGAGAAGATATTTAGTTTATGATCAGGAATTCTATGCAATAATACAAGCCTTGAAGAACTGGAGACATTAATTTTTACCTAAGGAATTTTTATTGTATATGGATCATCAAGCTTTATAATATTTGAATAGTAAAGGGAAGCTAAACTAAAGACATATGAGATCGATAGAGTTCTTGCAAAGTTAGACATTTTTGTTGAAGCACCAGAGTGGAAAGTCAAACAATTTTGCAGATGCATTGAGTAGGAGAAGAAGTTTATTGACTAGGATGAGAATTGAAGTATTAGGTTTTGAAGAACTGAAGTATATGTATGAGGATGACAATGATTTTTCTAAGGCATGGAAGGCTTACAAGGAACTTGTAGAGACAAATAGAAGAAAATGGTTGGATTATTTCATTTAGGAAGATATGATATTCAAGAAAAATCAGTTGTGTATCCCTAGAAGTACAATGAGGGAGAATTTTATCAAGGAAAAGAATTGCGAAAGATTAGCAAGAAATTTTGGAATTGATAATACCATAGCCTTGGTGAGTGAGAACTATTTTTAGCCACATTTGTATAAGGATGTCAGGAAATATGTTCAAAGTTATAGGATTTTTCAAGTTGCAAAAGGAAATAGTCAGAACAATGGAATGTATACACCATTAATAGTACCAAAAAGACCATGGGAAGAAATTAGCATGGATTTTGTGTTGGGATTACCTAAGATGTCGAGAGGATTTGACTCTATATTTGTGGTTATGGATAGATTTTAAAAGATGGTGTATTTCATACCTTGTAAGAAAACTAGTGATGTAGTACATGTTGTGAACCTATTTTTCAAGGAGATTGTGAGATTACATGGACTACCAAAGAGTATTGTATCAGATAGAGGCACTAGGCTCATTGGATATTTCTAGAAAACATTGTGGAAGAAGATGAAGACATATTTAAAGTATATTTTAACATTTCACCCATTAATATATGGACAAACAAAAGTGGTAAATAGGAGTTTTGGGAACTTGTTGAGTTTTTTTACTAAAGGAAAAGCAAGAAATTGCGACTTAATACTACCACAAGCAAAATTTTCATACAATAATTTAGTAAATCAGAGCACAAGGAAAACACCATTTGAAATTGTGACAGGATAGCAACCTAGAGGAGTAGAAAAAATAAGAGATATCAGTATGGAGAATAAAAGGAATGTGGAGGTAGAAGAATTTTCAAGATTCATGGAAACAATGCATACTCAATTTCAGGAGCATTTGGAGAAGATGAAAAATACATACAAGGAGAAAGAAGACGAGAAGAGAAGACATAAGTAGTTTGCAGTAGGAGAGGAAGTAAGGCTATATCTGAGGAAAGAGAGATGTCCAGCTGGGACATATAATAAGTTGAAGATGAAGTTTGGACCTTGTAAGATCATCAAGAAGTTTTATTTTGGAAATGCATATGAAGTGGAACTACTGAAGGAATTTGGCATATCACCTATGTTCAACATTGTAGACCTATACCTGTATCATTAAAGAGAGTCACCAAAGCAAAAAGAAGTTGGTTTGTTGGACCAAATAGCACATCATCCAAAGGAAATTGAGAAAATTTTAGACAAAAGAGTTGGACTTAGTGCCAAAGGAAGGGAACATAGGGAATATCTTGTTAGATGGAAATGAAGTTTGGAGAAAGATTCATCATGGATTTCTTAGGCTGAGGTGGACCACATTGGTTTTCCTCTAGCCCCGGGAAATTTAGAGGCTCACTTTTCTTCAACCTCAAGTGTCTGATGCAGGAGAATCCCAAGTTGCAAGCAATCTTGCATCAACCAAAAATATTGGTATTCATGTTTTCTTGCATTTCAGTAGTTAACTGTCATGACCCAATCCCAATATTTCATACCGCATTGTAATATTAGAGCTCATGGAGTAGGATATATGATCTTCATTGCAAAATCTACATCATATCCAAAATTCAAGTGTTTTGGAGACCCTAGTACGAAAATATCGCTAACAGAATATCAGTTGTATTTAGACAAAGAGCATTCATCGACCATTCTTGCCTTTCCAAGTGTGCAAACCTATCATGTGACTTGTGGAGCTCATGAAACAATTTCATGAAGATGCACATTCATTGAGGAACCTTCATTCCAATTTGCATCATGTTTGTCCAAGGATCAAAGGAGAATCATAGAGAAGTAGGAAGATAAAGGAGATAAGGGCTTTAAACCACATTGTATTTCTAGGCTTAGTGCCACATTATTCTGTAATTTGTAAGCCGAAAGGCAGGTCATGTTTTCTATGAATAATTGATCATTATCTATTATCCATGTGGCATTTTTATTCCAATTCTTTGGGTTTCAGGTGTGTTTACTCTTGTTGCAAGGTTAGATAGTCCTATTCCTAGACCCTCCATCTTGGACTACACCAAAATAAGATCCCAACAATGAATTGACTAACAACCCTTAGGTGAATCAAATCAAGATGAGAATCTTTATATTTCCTTATGCTTGAGGATGAGGGTATCAACCTGAACAACACTTTTGGGAGATGAACTAAAAATACTAAATCAACTTATTTATGCTAACTCAAACTTGAAACATCAATTTAAAGGTTAATGATAACATAAACAAACAAAAAAATTGCAGATCAAAGAAGGGTAGAGGCATCTATACCACTCACCAAAATTAACTTTTTGAAAGAAAATTGGGACACATTTTCCCATGGGTGAATGGGTCTTTTGTCAAGGTTTTCAGAAATCTTTCGAGAGCCTCTAATGTTTATCTATAGCTTTTGTTTGATCTAGGTTTCAGTGTTGGAAAGTTAGAAATTAGATCTGTAGGTGAGATTATGTGATTTGACAACTTTGAAAACTTTTCTAACTTTGAAAAAATTTACAATCTTTCTTCAACTTAAATCTACAAACAAAAACACAAAAGGAAGAACTTTTTGTTTTTGGTGAATGACAATTTTCCTTGGTAAAAGCCCATTTTGGTAATTAAACCTTGAAATGAAATAAAGCATGAATGGAAGGAATGATGAATGAACAACAATATGTTACCACTCAACAAACCCTTAGATAAACCATTGACTAGAGGTCTACAAGTTTCATGAAATGGCTCCAATGGATGTGGATCTTAATACTTGAAATAATGCTCGAAATAATACTTTGAATGCTTGACTTGATCTTGAAACCTATATCACAATGTTAGCTCCAAAAAAATGGATGATGCACGAATAATTTGACATGATCATTGGATCTTGATTACTACAATAAATCTTTGATAAATATTCTCTTGAATTCTCTTGATCATCAAATTAGCTCTTGTAATTGAACACTTTAAATTCTAGGTGAAACTTAGTAAAATAACCTTGTATTTATAGGTATGTATCCTTAATTTCCTAAAATTCAAATATTACAAGACAACATTGAAATATGGATTTGTGGACCTTAAAATACCACCAAAAACATATTTAAAATTTAGGTTCAAAGGCTTAAGGAGGACCCATTCATGTCAGAGATCATGGGGGTCTAAACTTGGCCCTTAAGTGGCAATGAAAATTTAGAAGAATAGAGTTAGGTAACTTGACCTAAAACGTTGAATAGGTTATTAACATAATTTGAAGAATATGTAACAACATAATTTGTATCAAATTTAATTTAGTTTCCAAGATAATAGTCCTCTTTTGGAAAAAAGTATATGTATTTGGTGAAATTTTTAAATTTCAATGAAGTAGTACTAAATTTTTTAGGAAAAGAATAAACAATAGGTGTCTATTTGACAAACCTAAGTACAACCAAAAATAATAATTTTTTTGAAACTTTCAATATAAGTAGAGGACACATTCCTAGATGTGCCACATTTGTTTTGTAATTTTTTTGCAAGTAAATAATTAGTTATTAATTTTTTATTCAATTTTTTTTAAAATATTAAAAACTTGTTTGTTTAACCACCATAACTTGGTCAAAAAATTATGAAATTCAATTAATTTTTTTTAATCCTATAGTATGGGAAGCATATAATGTGTTGCATCTTTCAGATTTGAAAATATGATATCATTTGAAAATTATAGATGTTTTTCAATCAACCTATCAATCAAGAATTTAGTAATAATTCATGTAGAAAAAATAAAAATTATCTATTAAATTTAAACTAAGGAATATCTTATATTGTTGGAAATTTGAAAATTTTCTCAATAAAACCTTTTGGTTTCGGATAAAAATGCCTTTTTTGTCATATCACCACTTCTGGACCCCCATGATCCTACACTCACCCATTCGCCCATGGGAAAATGGGTCCCAAATCCCTATTCCTAGAACACACATTGCTCAAGGTAAAGTGGTATATTTAGGCATTAATTATTGTCAGGTTTCCCCTTAGGAAAATGTAATTTATTAGGCTTGTAGATGCAAATTAGGACTTATTAAGGCCCAATTAACTTCAATTTAATTAGGAGGGCCCAAAAAAGTGTGAAAATGTAAAGGGATAAATTTGTATACACTACATTTATCCCCCACTTTAGTGAGAGGATGACCTTTCATCAAACTCACACTAATGTAGACAATCAAGAGAGGTCTAATTGTACAACTTTTGGAAGGACAATACAACAAAGGTCAAGGAGGATGATTAAGCACCCAAGATCTAAGATATCATGAAAAAACCAACAAAGACACAATGAGACACATGCCTATCTCAAACATATGTAGCAGCAATGACAAGATACTCAATTATACAACATCAAAGACTCAAAGAAAAGAAAAAGAAAAAGAAAAATAAAAAGTGTGGATCAAGCCTTAGGTGTTTGTCCAAAAAGTATTTACAAGTGAAACCCATTGTCCACTATGAAAACCAAATACACACTCACACAGACTAGTGAAATCCTTCGACCACTAGGTGAGCCCCCTAAAAGTGGCTAATGAGAGAATATTATTAGGCTCCCATTGAGATAACCATAACAAATTATAGCTCTAATTACTTTGATAAGGCACCACAAAATATAAACTTCAAGCTTAATAAGGTTAGCAATCTACATTATGTTAAAAACTTATGAACAAAAATGACTCCACTGGCAAGCTATTAGTTTGAATGGGGTTTTTTCCTAACTATTTCTTAGTGAGGACCTATTCAAATAATTATATGTTTACTTAGGAGTTAGTTTCCTAGGTGTCATTCTAGAAACTAGTATTAATGGGGCCATGTCTCATTAATTATCTTGTAGTTATCTAGGCATTTAATATTTCACTCATGTATTTAAAATTATGCATTGGGCATTTAATGTTTGCATCTAAGTTAGTTATCCTATCTCCTCTCACTTTTCCTATATAAAAAAGGTTCTTGTTTTAAATCATCTCATATATTATATATTTCATGATATTATAAAGATTATAGATATTCCATATCAATTCATCATAGATCATTGTTTGATCAAATTATCTTCTTACTCATGATGCATCACTTTCTTGTTCATCTAGAGGACGTCTTTCTTGGTTTGATCATTTAAAATGTGCACAACTTCATTTGAGTTATTGTTCATTCATATTTCCAACATGGTATTAGAGAATAGGCCATACAAAGTCCATCTCAAATTGTAAAGTTGAGCTAAGGAGATTTTCATTGTAGGTTGGAGGGTTTGCATTTTAAGCTAGTTTCCATCATCTAGGAGGTAACTAATTTCTAGAGAAGATTAGGTCAGGTCCAACCCTTCCATTGCACATGGAAGGCCCAAAACCCCCCATTTTCATATAAAATACTTCATATTTTGAAGTAAATTTATTTTTGCTGATTTTTCAAAATTTAGGGTGACTATCTTAAATTTGACAACCAAATGATCATCATCGATGCCCCCTCATGTCTTAATTAGGACTTTTTCTTAAAATCATCATAAATTTTGACTCAAGTATCAAAATTTCAAAAATGGAATATCATCATAAAGTTGGTTCCGAGCACTTTCTAGTTGTGTAGATTATTTTGCTAAATTTTGTTGTAGGTATGAATTATATCTAACTAAAGTTAGTGCTTCATTCTGGACTCCCAAGATTGTATCCTTTCACTATTTTTCTAGATTTTGGAGATTCCAACAACATTGTGAAGGTGATTCGGAGCTCTATCATTTTGTCCATCTACTTTTTCTAGATTTGGCCCAAGGTACATTTTATTAATTTTTCCAAATTTGAGACATTTACTTGATAACTTGGACATACTGCAATTTGGAGAAGGTTTATCTGCATTGGGAGGCTTCATTTTCGATTGTGCATCATATTTGGTAGTTTCTAATTGATATTGAAGATCAATCACAGTTCATTATGGGGTTTTTATTTCATCCTTCTCTGATTATGTTGAAAAGGGGAAACTATAAACAATGGAGAGATGGAATTATAAAACATCTTCCATGTCATCACTTGTTTCCATATTTATATGATCTTGTTCCCCTCCTAGTACTGATAGTAAGAAATTTGCATGGAATTGAAAAAGGGATCATGTATTAGGAGTTCTTTCAATGCATATTGATGATGACACTTTAAATGCTATTGTTCTTTTTGAGTGTCCTCATACTCTTGGACTAAATTTTTGGAGATATATGGAGATATTGATACTCAACCATTCCTAGATGATCTTCTTTTTTATTGTCTTTTACCTCTTCATTTTTCAAATAGGATACCCTATGATCATGCTACTATGTAGTATTTTGAATATTTGGAATGATTTGAGTCTTTAGATGAGGATGACAAGGGTTCTTCAGATTATCCTTCTCCATCAGAGACAATTGATGTAATTTTAGCTTCATTAATTCATTATGAAGAGTCATTGATTGAGGCTTCCATAGTTCCTATTCAACATGACCATTCATCTTATGTTGATGATTTATTGAGAAATTATGGTGATTCATTATCATTTGTATCACATTATCTTCTTGACTGGGATTCTTATTTGACAAACATTACATCCTTGGTTGTGGAGTCTCAAATTTTAGATATGGAGGACACATTTAAGGGGTTATCTCTCCTATTTTATGAAAACCAATACACAACAGTTGTCAAACAATCATGGTCTTTGGATATTGTTCAACATCAGTTTCCACATAGTCTTGATTTGTCATTGAAATCAAAATTTATGCTTTGGGTAAAGGAATGGGTCCGCTACAAATTTCTAGGATTTTCACCTAGAAGGAGGAGGATATCCTTTGTGGAAGCATAAACCTTGGGATTCATTAAATGTTAGGGATTGAAGTAGGTTGAATGTGTTTATGATGGAGTATGCTAAGTGTTGAAATCTGATAAGTAAATGTAACTATTGCATGTAAACTAATGAAATATATATTGCTTGAAAACACATGATATAATACAACAAAGATAAATTAAAGACCATATGAAGCAAGATAACCTATTAAATCAAACACGTGCACCTTTAAATTAAAGAGGGTCAAGGTAGAGATTGCAGAAGCCTCTGAAAATTTGGAAAATCTAAGTTTTATGCCTACTAGGACACTTGTGCAAAGTTGGGAGACCTAGTCCCTTCTCTGGAAAACTATTCTAGACTCCATTCCAACCAAATGGATGCTCAATCTGAAAAAAACCCTGACAGAAACCTCCAGTGGGACTAGGTCACCAGTATTGGTGACCTAGTTCCTTTTAGCTTTTCAGGAAAATTGAAAGTGGATACAAATGCCTACAGTTTGCAGTATGCTTCGCCACTAAAATCCATACTCTGACCCACAAAATCACCTGCAAAATAGAGTATATTTTGGTTTCTAATCTAGGGTTTTCCTTGGTCAAAC